>JAMPIV010002645.1:0-39759 GCA_024509875.1 Oreohelix idahoensis | reverse complement strand
ATGGGTAGGTGGGGGGGTATTGTAGGGGAATGGGAGGGGTGTTAGGTGGGGGTAGAGATGGGTTGTTGGAGTGGTTTGGGGGTGGGTGTAGGGTATGTTGAGGGGAGAGGTGTGATTGGAATGTTGGGAGGATGTTGGAGGGGAGGGGGGGGTGTGAGATTGAATTAGTGATTTGGTTGTAGGGGAAGGATTGGTTGGAGGTTTGGAGTATAAGAAGATGATAATGGGGAGGTTTATTAGGAAGTGTTAAAGAGGATGTATTAGGTGTAGGAGGGTTGTTGGGAGGAAAAGTTGTTATGATGTGGGTGAGGGGGGGGATGAAGAGGATTAATTTAGGTTTAGTGATGTGTTGATAAGGGATGTGGGGAGGTGTTAGGGGTGATGTGGGGGTGGGGAATATGGTGGGAGAGTATAGTAGGGATTTGAGTGGGTGAATGTTGGGGTGGGATGATAGGGTTGGGGGGTTAGAGGGGGGTAAGGGTAAGGGGTTGGTTTGGGGGTAATGGTAATAATTTGGGGTGGTGGTTAATGATAGGTGGGGGGGGGTTAGGGTTAGGGGGTTAGTTAGATTTGGGGGGGGGGGATTTGGGGGGGGGGGGGGGGATGGGTGAGGGGGAGAGGGGGGATGGTTGAGGGGGGAGGGAGGATTAGGGGGAGAGGGGTTGGGGGGGGGGAGGGATGATATGGGGATGAGGGAGGGGAGAGGGGGAATGGGAATGAGGGTTGAGGGGGGATGATGGAGGGTGAGGATTGGGAGGGGGGGATGAATAGAGGGGGTTGGGGGGGGAAGATGAGGAGTTGAGGGGAGAAGATAGGAGTTGGGGAGGGGATTTGATTGGGAGGGAGGATATATATGATTGGAGAGGAGGATGAGTTGGAGGGGGATGTGGGTGATTAGGAAATGGAGATTGGGAGGTAATGATTGATTTGAAAGGAAGGGGGGGTGTTTTGTTTGAGTTGGTGTATGAGGGGAGTTGTTGTGATGTTGGGATTTTGGTTTGTTTGGATAGGGAGTGGAGGTTTGATTTGTAAGGGGTTGTGTTAGTGGGGTTAAGGGGTTTTTGTGTAGGTTAGTGAAATTGATAGGGGGTTTATTGAAGGTATTTGGGAGGGGTGTTTTAAGGTTGTGTAATTAACTTATAGTTGTGGGGGAGGGGGATAGATTGTTTTGCAGGGATGGGATAATGTTTGTGGGGGGGTTTGTGATGATTAGGTGTAATTTGGTTGTGATTGTTAGTAGTGATGGGTTGGAGGGTATGATTTATTATGTGATTATATTTGGGGTTTAGTGGGTATGTCGATCATGGATATTTTATTTATGGGTGTATGATGTTGTTATGAAAACATTTGCGGAGGTTTGGTTTGAAATAAATCAAATGGGAAAAACAATAAAAGATAAACCGCAAGAGGATAACAAATACAAATAACGCCACAGTATATAAATATAAATTGAGAATAGAACTGAAAGATAGAATAGGGTAGACCAACAAATTACAAACAAATCAAAACAAATTAAAGAACAGAGGAATATTACAAAAACAACAATGAGTACAGTCTTCACAGCTAACACTAATAGCAACAGCTGTCGCAGCAAATTTTCAATCAAGAAAATTGCACCTATAGAAACGCACACATCAGACCCTCTATTACGTGGGATACTCTGTTGTGTGACACCGCCCAACCAAAACAACAACCCGCTGGATACAAACAAATATCACATATAAATATTTAAACATAAATACATAAATGCATAAATAGTATGGCAATATGATGTAAAATAGAGTGTTGCAGAAAGAATGTGTTGTAAAGAAGGCTCAGTTACACTGCCTAATAGTACAGTACTGTGGTACTTTATTAAACAAATACTTCTGGTCTAATTATTTTAAATTCAACACAGAAATAGAAGCTCCATCGTTGATGTGAATGATAACAATCGATGTAGGACTTCTCAGTTCAATAACATTTCCTTTCGCAAACACTGTCAAATATTCTCCAGTCCTGATGTGTAATGTTCTATGTTTCAACCAAGCTTGCTGTGTAACACTGTCAGTTGTATGGCAAATGTCCAACGAACCAAATGTCAACAAACGCTGACCTAGTTACTGCATACTCTCGACAGGACAGGTCACGCTGACATCACTGTAGAGTTGTACTGTTGATGTATTTGTGTGTCGTAACAGACCCCAAGGAACGTCTGGTCTCAGTAGTTTACTTCTCAATATGGTCACTGTGCAGGTTGACCCAGGAAGCTGGCACACCAGTTGTTAAATTCATACTGGCTACTAGTTGTTAAATCACGTTTTATTTGTTAAATGCCGTGAATGTCCACCAGTTGATAAATGTAGATGTTGGGACTGGTGTAGTAAAGTGTAACGATTGTCAACTCATTAAACCCAGCACAGTTTTGGTCATACAGGTCATCTTGTCCTGGAACGTGATGAGGCTCCGACAAGAATGTGAGTGTAGACAATGAGTGTGTATATGAATGTCAGAACGCGAATGGTAGAATGATTCGATAGAGTTGACAGGTTGGTAGTACATCACTCATACTCACACTGTTCGAATTCAAGAAGTACTGGAACTACGGTGGTCTTTTTTATAACATTTAATGGGACGCACACTTGGACAGTACGTGTATGGTTACAGGAACAAATGTCGACATAGACAGCATAATGTTGATCACAGGAATATCATCTTAAGTTAGCATTCATGCTTGGCAAATATCATAATGGAGCATTCGTAAATAAGCATTCAGAGTTCCATCATGTAAATCATCTGGCTTTACTGACTGGGCACGTCAGACCATAACCAATATATAGGAAGGCTCCTAGACCTAACCTCGTCTAGCGAATATCCCTTCACGTAAAGTTCAATATATATATATTTTTCATAAAGATATAGGAATCCCAGACATGGGTTCTCACATGTAGCAGTGATCTCTTGGTTCATCGAGCGATAGTACAGGCATCCCTTTTTCTCACTCGATAAATACAAAGTATATGGATTTCAACATGGCTGTGCTTCTCTCGTGAGCTTCACTCACTATTGGATACAGACCAAAATTGGTCATTCGTTAAATGTCCTCATTTCTTCATAGCTTCTATCATAGAGGTAATTGAATAATATCATATAATCTAGTGCTGATACATAGGAATGTCATCTTCCTTTGAATAAATATTCTTTTCAAAAGTACCACTGTGCATCTGCTTATCGACAACGATGGCGAAGCCCAAGTTCATAATAAATTGTGGTTTTACCTTTCTATGCGAAATATAACTTTGCCATTCCTTGGCAAAAGAGAATAAACACTGGGGTAAAGTACATACAACATGTCTAAATGACTATCACTTTTCCCCATCTACTTATAGATCACTTTTTCGGCGATAAGCCGGCTACAACAAAATTCGACATCCCGACAGGATGACAGCCATGAATCACACCCCCTGCTAGCGATACTTCCGCTGCATAGCCTTTGACCTTTTCTAGCGACAACCAACATAGTTCGACTTAGAAATGTAAAGATATCCATATATAAGACAGACTCGTCCTACTCATACAAACACTACGTATAAATTCAGGCCATAGATATACTGAAGCAAGAACAATCTATTCCTACCCAGCAAAGAATAAATCGCAGTAGGCCTAGATTCGTCCGCGGAGTCCGATCGAAGATGACGGAACTCCTTTCAAGGGAAGTAACTCAAAAATGACTTCTCCTTAAGCACTTAAAAAGGAAATACTTTGTTTACAAAATATTTGCGAACATAATAAGTATATAAATGTATTATATTGCAAGATAGTAAAGATTGCACTTTACAGTCTTACCACACCTCCCGGGAAAAAAAAAAAAAAAAATTTTTTTTTTAAAAATACATCTAGGAGCAACGTAGAATAGGCTCACAACGCAAGAATACTGCGCAGATGAAAATATCAGGAATAACTATAATTCCTAATATGACCGGTGAGAATATATCTCAAAATCTGAGAGAAATTGTTTCTCTACGAATAAATGTTTCCAGGAAGGTGTGATGTACGTATAATACAATTCTGGTAATTATACAATGCATACCAAAAATTCACACTATAATCTTAAATTTATGATTTATGAAGAAACAATCATCAAAGAACAGCGGTGAATAAACATCAATAAACCGCTAAGTAGCGATACCATCATTCTATTATTAAATTACAAATGTGTATCTTAGTAAAGAAACAAAAAATAACTGTTGTAAAGTTATACATATTAAAAAAGATCCAATATTTAACAGTTAAGTGGCATCATGTGGGCATCTGGACAGAATGTCCGCCATCACATTTTCTGAACCACGGATAGCTCGTACCGAGAAATGAAAAGGTTGAAGAGCGATTGCGTATCGAGTTGATCTCGAGCTCTTCAAGTTCTTACTTTGGATAGCCGTAAGAGCTTTTTGGTCAGTTTCCACTACGAAATGCGCGCCCAGAAGGAATCTTTGGAGTTTGAGAATTGACCAAACCATTGCCAATAATTCACGGTCTAAAACCGAGTAATTCCTTTCTGCAGCATTAAGTTTTCTGGATATATACATTACAGGATGCAGAGTTCCAGAGTACTCTTGCATTAGTGCCGCTCCAATCCCAGTGGATGAAGCGTCACTACGAAGAACAAATGTCTTATCTGTTGTAGGTAACACTAAAATAGGTGGTGATGAAAACATAGTTTTGATCTTCTCTAGTGAAGATTGGCATTCATGAGACCAGTGAACCATGTTAGGCGACCCTTTCTTTAATAGTGTAGAGAGAGGTGCCATGATAGAGGACAGATTCGGAATGAAACGTCCATAAAATTGTATGAGACCTAAAAGACTTCGCACTTGCTTTTTAGTCCTAGGGATAGAGATGTTAAGTATCTTAGTGATATTATGGTCTTCTGTCTTCAAGAAACCGTGACCTACTCGATGGCCTAAGAAAGCAATTTCGCTAAAGCCAATACAAGCTTTGGATGGTTTTGCTGTCAGGTTATACTCACGCAGAGTTGATAATAATTCAACTAACCCTGAATAGTGATCTTCCCAAGTATCGCTGAAAAGACAGATGTCGTCTAGATAAGCAATGACATCTGACCGATACGATAGGATTCGACGCATCATGCGTACAAATGTAGCTGGTGCGTTCATAAGGCCGAAAGGCATAAAATTCCATTGGAAAAGGCCTCTGGGAGTAGAGAAAGCGGTAAGAGGTTTGGCGCGTTCGGATAATGGAACTTGCCAATATCCTTTAGACAAATCAAGTTTAGTGAAAAAATGCGATTTAGAAAGACGAGTAAGTAGCTCTTCTAGTAAAGGCATAGGTTCAGCATCGAACTTCGTAACTTGATTCAATTTGCGATAGTCAACGCAAAGACGTATGTTATTGTCTTTTTTTCGAACAATAACCATCGGCGAAGAATATGCAGAAGTGGATGGTTCGATTATTTGTAAATCTATCATTTCATCCAACTCCTTTTCAACCTGTGTTTGGAAATGTATAGGGATAGGATAAGGTCTAACCCTAATTGGAGTATGTTCAGTTAGAACAATGTCATGCTCAATGACATGAGTTTGTCCAGGGATGTCAGTGAGGACATCCTGAAATGTTTGTAACATAGACGAAACTTGTCGCCGTTCTCCTAGAGACAAATCAGGAGAAACAGTAACGTCTTTCCATGATTCACTAGAATGAAGTGGGATCATTGGAAGCGGAAGATTAACATCCGAAAAACTTGTTTCCTCATCCTGTATTACAGACAGTGATGAGTAATGACCATGTTTGACATGAGAATCGTCCGTTGCCTGGAAAATAGGCTGTAGATAGTCAGGACGTTCATGGAACTCCGTAAGCATATTGATGTGGAAGGTTTTATGCTTCCCGTTAATATCGACGATGTAGTCAACATCTGAAATTTTCGATATTATATCGTACGGACCTTTCCAACTAATAAGGAGTCTATTTTCACGACAAGGTAGCAAAACAAATGCTTTGTCACCAGGACAAAGTTGTCGTAAAGTTCTCTTCTTATTAGCAAATTGTCTTGCCTTCTGCTTAGCAAATTCAGAAGAGGACGTTGCCAATTTGCATGCTTCGATAATCTTCTGTCTCAGCGCGATGACATACTCGTAAGAAGATTTTGTGTCATCGTCAATATTGTCAGCTGTTATAAGATCATGCAGCAAAGACATTGGGCCGCGCGGTCGCGCGCCAAAGACAAGTTCAAAGGGAGAAAACCCTGTATGTTCATTGGGGACCTCTCTGTACGCGAAGAGGGCCGCGGGTAAAACCCTATCCCAATCTTGAGGATGATCCTCAGTTATCTTCCCTAATAAGTTCTTAAGTGTTCTATTTAGTCGCTCGACCATCCCATTGGACATAGGATGATAGATGCTACTCAAAGATCTCTCTATCTGTAGAGTAGACATTACTTGAGACATGGTATCCGATATCAGTTGGGTGCCATGATCTGATAATATTTCTCCGGGGAATCCCAGCCGAGAAAATATAAGCCAAAGAGCATCTGCAATGTCAGCGGTAGTAATGCTCTTTAGAGGGATAGCCTCTGGCCAACGTGTGCACATGTCTACACACGTTAAGATAAACTGATGTCCTCTAGCAGATTTGATCTTGAATGGACCAATGATGTCTATCGCCATTTTCTGGAATGGACGAATAGGAATATCTGCAGCCTGAATAGGCGCAGCATGACGAGGACCTTTGGATTTGACTTCTTGACATACTTTACAGGATCGACAATAGATCCGTATGTCCTTGTTCACAAAAGGCCAAAAGAAAGCCGCAAGAACTCTTGACTTTGTACGGGAAAAAACCCATGTGACCAGCACACTGAGAGTCGTGTGCATGTTGTAAGATCTTAACTCTCAAATTCTTGGGTACAAGAATCTGAGAATGACTTGACTTAGTGGAGTCTTGCACCATACGTACAAGTACGCCATTCTTCATTGTAATCCAAGATTTACAATTTGAATCTTTATTCGGATCACCTTTCGTTACAAGAGTGAAGAATTTCTTAAGAGTCGGATCTTCTTCTTGTTGTTTTATAAACGAGTCACGAGAAATTACCAAGGGATCATCTTGGTTATGCACTTCATTATCTTCAACAGATGAAGTTTCAGGCATATTGAGAGCTTGAGCTCTAGTGACTACCGCATTAGCAGATTGCATATTTTGATTTTCCCAAACGGAAATTTGCTCCGGAGTGCATTCTTTGACTCCGTGAATGCGACCGATGATAAGATCAGCGATCGGATTCGGCAAAAGACATGCGTGTACATCTCCTGTGAAGAAAGGAGTAGCAATCCTAATGATAGCGGTAGAGTATTTCTCTATGGTGCCGCCAAATGTTACGCATTTGACTACTTTGCCTGTAGAATGAGAAGGATCTATGAGTGACTGCCTAACCCCAATAGTTGTGCATCCAGAATCAAAAAGTACTGAGACTGGATTGTCATTTACTAAACCTTTGTGTAAGACAAGAGAACCTCTCCCATCATGCGCGATTGACGCAGGAAGAGCGGGAAGAGGATGCCCACAGCTTAAAGTAGACACTGTGGTTGGCTCAAATAATGTTTTGCATTGGGGGCACTGAGATGCTCTCCCAAAATCAAAAGCGGCACATGCCATATTATTAGAGTCATCATTATCTTTACTTTGTTTATAGGCTTCGTGGGACTCTTGCTGTGCAGAGTTCGCCTGGTAATGAGCTTTATGTTTTTTGAATTGTGCTCTACCTCTGTTATTATTGCCTCTGTACTTATCATTGTTTCCACTATTATAACCCCTACTACTCGGGTTTGAATCATAGCTCCTTTGGTTACTATCATCATATTCATTATAATGAGTATCTCGGTAATTATGATCTTGTTGTCTCCATGAAGGAAAACTTGGATAGTTTCTAGAATGACTTCCTTTGCGAAAGTTCCTGTAATTATGACCACCCCTGAATCGAGGGCTGTCAGCTCTTCTCCAGGTATTCGAAGAAGAACCCTGAAATGATTGGTTACCTTGGTTCTGATAACTGTAATAGTTACCTTTTTTATTAAACCTATTTTGAGGTCCTTGGAATTTGTGAGAGTGATTAGGGTTGTATGGTGTTGCAGAAGCAACTGGCATACCTTCTTTAACCTTACTGTTGCTAATAGCTACGTCCGGATGTGCAGTGACGTATTGGGTACAATACTGTTCCATTTCTTTTAGAGACTTAGGTTTACGCTCATGTAAGAATTCGAGGAAAGGTTTATTTATACTTGACATAATCTTGTCTCTGAGTATCAAGTCCATAAGTGCTTCATAAGTCTTTTCTGTTTTGGATAGCTCAATCCAACGATCAAATGTAAGACGTGTCCTTGCAATGAATTCTGAGAATTCTACACCTGCCTCAGGCACCATTGTCTTAAACAACTTCCGATAACCCTCTTCAGACAACTGATACTTCTTTAATAAGGCTGCCCTAATAACATCATAGTTATCTTTGTCAGCCTCTTCAACCAAACTTAAACTAGTCAGAGAATCACCTTTCAGATTTTCTGATACTGGTTAGCATATTGTGATTTGTCCACATTATGGGCTCGACAAGAGCGTTCAAATCTATTTAGCCAGAATGTTATGTCATCACTGGAAGGGTTGAACGCTGGTACCTTGACCTTGTAAGTAAAGGGTTTACCATTACCACCAGATGCTTGATTAACATTACTTATGTTTGTTAACTTTAACTTTTCTAACTCAAATGCTAAAAGTTCTTTTTGGTGTTCATGTTCTCTTATTGCTTTTTTCTCTTGAGCTTCAGCTTCTCTTTGTAATCTTTTCTCTTCTGCAGCAGCTTGTAATTTTTTCTCTTCAGCAGCAGCTTGTAATTTTTTCTCTTCAGCAGCAGCTTGTAATTTTTTCTCTTCAGCAGCAGCTTGTAATTTTTTCTCTTCAGCAGCAGTCTCATCTTTTCTTTTCTCTTTTTCCATTTCCATCTGGAATCTTTTTTCATCAGTCTGTATCTGCAATTTCTTTTGTTCATACTCTCTTTGTAATTTTTTTTTCCTCAGCTTCTAATCTTTTCTCCTCAGCTGCTAATTTCTTTTCTTCAATCAGTGCTTTTCTTTCTTCAGCAGCTAATGCTTTGTCATATTGAGCAACTGCCCATTCTTCTAATTGCTGACCAGTCTTATCAAGAACCTTGCCTTGTGTGATAAAATAATCTAATGTAGACATCTTGTCTAATAAAGATCAGTAATTTGCAAAAGTAAATAAATTCACTTTCTTAGTCTTAATCAAAGACCTTGTATGATAACTTTGTAACCTGTGGAAAATAGTACTTAACTATCCCAATCACTGTGGGAAACAAGCCTTACAAAGGTCTTGTATAAATCCTTATATAATAACAGCTATAAGTTGCTGGTTCACTCTATAATATAAGTGCAGTGCACCAGAAATAGTGTTTTATATCATCAACTGTGTACCTTTAGTAATAGCAATTAACTATCAGTTGATTCTTGTACATCAATTTATATGATCAACTATATTTTAAATAGTGTATGTCGATCAGGCACAAAACAAAACAGTTATACAGAAGAACATGAAAACATTTGCGGAAATGAAATAAATCAAATGGGAAAAACAATAAAAGATAAACCGCAAGAGGATAACAAATACAAATAACGCCACAGTATATAAATATAAATTGAGAATAGAACTGAAAGATAGAATAGGGTAGACCAACAAATTACAAACAAATCAAAACAAACTAAAGAACAGAGGAATATTACAAAAACAACAATGAGTACAGTCTTCACAGCTAACACTAATAGCAACAGCTGTCGCAGCAAATTTTCAATCAAGAAAATTGCACCTATAGAAACGCACACATCAGACCCTCTATTACGTGGGATACTCTGTTGTGTGACACCGCCCAACCAAAACAACAACCCGCTGGATACAAACAAATATCACATATAAATATTTAAACATAAATACATAAATGCATAAATAGTATGGCAATATGATGTAAATAGAGTGTTGCAGAAAGAATGTGTTGTAAAGAAGGCTCAGTTACACTGCCTAATAGTACAGTACTGTGGTACTTTATTAAACAAATACTTCTGGTCTAATTATTTTAAATTCAACACAGAAATAGAAGCTCCATCGTTGATGTGAATGATAACAATCGATGTAGGACTTCTCAGTTCAATAACATTTCCTTTCGCAAACACTGTCAAATATTCTCCAGTCCTGATGTGTAATGTTCTATGTTTCAACCAAGCTTGCTGTGTAACACTGTCAGTTGTATGGCAAATGTCCAACGAACCAAATGTCAACAAACGCTGACCTAGTTACTGCATACTCTCGACAGGACAGTCACGCTGACATCACTGTAGAGTTGTACTGTTGATGTATTTGTGTGTCGTAACAGACCCCAAGGAACGTCTGGTCTCAGTAGTTTACTTCTCAATATGGTCACTGTGCAGGTTGACCCAGGAAGCTGGCACACCAGTTGTTAAATCATACTATTCACCAGTTGTTAAACTCATACTGGCCAGAAGTTGTTAACTGTAGATGTTGGGACTGGTGTAGTAAAGTGTAACGATTGTCAACTCATTAAACCCAGCACAGTTTTGGTCATACAGGTCATCTTGTCCTGGAACGTGATGAGGCTCCGACAAGAATGTGAGTGTAGACAATGAGTGTGTATATGAATGTCAGAACGCGAATGGTAGAATGATTCGATAGAGTTGACAGGTTGGTAGTACATCACTCATACTCACACTGTTCGAATTCAAGAAGTACTGGAACTACGGTGGTCTTTTTATAACATTTAATGGGACGCACACTTGGACAGTACGTGTATGGTTACAGGAACAAATGTCGACATAGACAGCATAATGTTGATCACAGGAATATCATCTTAAGTTAGCATTCATGCTTGGCAAATATCATAATGGAGCATTCGTAAATAAGCATTCAGAGTTCCATCATGTAAATCATCTGGCTTTACTGACTGGGCACGTCAGTCCATAACCAATATATAGGAAGGCTCCTAGACCTAACCTCGTCTAGCGAATATCCCTTCACGTAAAGTTCAATATATATATTTTTCATAAAGATATAGGAATCCCAGACATGGGTTCTCACATGTAGCAGTGATCTCTTGGTTCATCGAGCGATAGTACAGGCATCCCTTTTTCTCACTCGATAAATACAAAGTATATGGATTTCAACATGGCTGTGCTTCTCTCGTGAGCTTCACTCACTATTGGATACAGACCAAAATTGGTCATTCGTTAAATGTCCTCATTTCTTCTTAGCTTCTATCATAGAGGTAATTGAATAATATCATATAATCTAGTGCTGATACATAGGAATGTCATCTTCCTTTGAATAAATATTCTTTTCAAAAGTACCACTGTGCATCTGCTTATCGACAACGATGGCGAAGCCCAAGTTCATAATAAATTGTGGTTTTACCTTTCTATGCGAAATATAACTTTGCCATTCCTTGGCAAAAGAGAATAAACACTGGGGTAAAGTACATACAACATGTCTAAATGACTATCACTTTTCCCCATCTACTTATAGATCACTTTTTCGGCGATAAGCCGGCTACAACAAAATTCGACATCCCGACAGGATGACAGCCATGAATCACACCCCCTGCTAGCGATACTTCCGCTGCATAGCCTTTGACCTTTTCTAGCGACAACCAACATAGTTCGACTTAGAAATGTAAAGATATCCATATATAAGACAGACTCGTCCTACTCATACAAACACTACGTATAAATTCAGGCCATAGATATACTGAAGCAAGAACAATCTATTCCTACCCAGGCAAAGAATAAATCGCAGTAGGCCTAGATTCGTCCGCGGAATCCGATCGAAGATGACGGAACTCCTTTCAAGGGAAGTAACTCAAAAATGACTTCTCCTTAAGCACTTAAAAAAAGGAAATACTTTGTTTACAAAATATTTGCGAACATAATAAGTATATAAATGTATTATATTGCAAGATAGTAAAGATTGCACTTTACACGTTCTCCTAGATAAATTACAACTATAAACAGTAGTAATATTAACTAGTCTTGTAAAATACATATGTACACACCTTTCATTTATTATGCCATATATTTATGCATTTCATTCATAATTGCAAAACCTTTCATATGTTCTGATCAAAATAAAACCTTGGTTCAGAACAAATAAACTTAAAGAAAATTTACTATCAAAATTTTACACAGCTTGAGTTAGTTCAGTATGTTATAACATTTTATTAATATTATTAGACTTATTAAATATCTGTGTGTGTGTATGTAAACTACCACAACACATTACATATCAGTACCCTAGAATTTTAACGTAGTCACATTCATTAGAAAAAAGAGATAGGTGTGAGGTCGTAGTGGTAGCAAGAAGGGCCTTCTGTAAATTCACAGCTACATTTATCTCAGGAGCCTTCACAGCTGACCTCATGCATCACACTAGGTAATATCACAATCATACAATACCATCAAATCCACTACACCTGGCTCACAGACGTTTTTGCTCATATGAATAAAAGAGACTTGAATCGGCCTCTTACACGTCTGAGGTGTCGTTAATTTAATAAGTTCCCTCTCTTACTTCGTGTGTGGTACTTCAGTTTCATCAGTCCCGGTTTCCTTATTTAATATGAGAGATTTCCTGGGCTATGAAATTCCGTCAAAAATTTTCCAATAAAAGGTGTCCGGTATATTTAAGAAGGAATTCTGAATTCTAATTCTTCAGTCTAGCAAGGTCTGGTATCTTGGCGAGCGATTTCTCAAGTGAAATAGCTTGAGAAAATGGTCAGATTATATCCACTGCCTTCCCACGCATTTGTTATGCGCGCCTCCAGGATCAGCCAATCTGATTTGAATATGTTGCATGACTCAGCTAATGCAAAATTTCAAACATTACTTTTCTGAAAATGGGCTGCACACATCCGCTTGCTCTTGGGCACAAACTTACGAACATGTCGGAAAACTCATATAACAACGTGTTCCTAATGTAACAATCAATACTTTTATCAGAAAGTAATCTCTTATCTGCGTCTGTCCATCAGTTGTCTCCCCGTATTCCAAGCGTTGGTGATGAGCTCACCCGTGTCTTATCAGTGATTAAGCACTGCGCTGAGGCGATTTACATGTTACTCTGTATACTGATATCGCTGCGCCCACGATAGCCAACCTGGTTAGGTCGCTGCCACTCCTTGCAACGTAGGGAGAAATGGATAGCAACCAGACATGTCTACTTATCCCTGAGAAGGGTTTAAGATGGAAAATACATAATATCTGCTACATATAGCAGAAAAAGAAAGAAAGAAAGTGTGCTAAATGAAAGCACCCAATAAAATCAGTACCACAAATGTACCGATACTGCCGGAGTGAAACACAGATCGATAGGGGCCGCTCCGTTCTGTCACACACATACACACACACACACATATATATATATATATATATATATATATATATATATATATATATATATATATATATATATATATATATATATATATATATTGGTGCTTGTGTGTGTAATTTTTAATGGTTTGGGGGTGGGGGTGAAGTGGTGATGATGAACCTTATAAAGAAAAGATCACGTCCTATTTGATGAAGATCACGTCCTATCTGATGAAGATCACGTCCTATCTGATGAAGATCACGTCCTATCTGATGAAGATCACGTCCTATCTGATGAAGATCACGTCCTATCTGATGAAGATCACGAATATATTTTAGTAGCCAGCTCGAGAGTTTTCATTGGGAATGCGGAAAAAAAGTACCCATGATCCCGGGCGCATCACGATTTTAAATGCCGGCTGGAGATGCCTGGTCCGAAACTTCTCTAGTTTAAAAAGTCTTTCTTTTTTTTCCACAAGGTCACCTAAAGATCTACCAAATCATCAACCGAAATCTACCGGTAGATTGAGATCAACTGTTTGCCGACCCCTGCCTTAACCCCTTCGCTGCCGGGGAAGCTGTATAAGCATTAGTGCTTTCATAGATAATAATACAGAAAGAAATAATAATGACAACTGGTAGTGAGTGAGTTAACTTTACAAAGATTGAACTATACATTCAAAACACAGGAGGACGTTTCGGGTAATACTCTTCGTCAAGTACAGTCACAAACAGGAGACTAAGGAAAGAAATAAAGACAGGTTAAGAGAAAATGTCATGTTGGTTAGTTATCCTTAATTCTAATTTTGGGACAACAGTAGCGTGATGACAGTCTGATATCACTGCAAACGTTTGGGGGAGACAGCTAAAAAAAAAGAGGGCAGAGATAAGATGAGCGACACAGAAAGTTGAAAATTCAGAAATATACTTGATAACACGAGGAAAGTAAATAAGCAAATAAAAATACAGAACATGAATGAAAAATGTCATCTACTCAAAGAATCTAACAAACATGTAACTACCAACAACAAAAATATTTCTAACAAGAAAATGAAAATGAAATGGCAAAACAAGGAAATACTATTAATGGATTATTATTATTATTATTATTATTATTAATGAGACGGAAACTCAGTGACGTGGAAGTAGTCTCGCTCAGGACTAGCACTTTTCAAAGCTAAATCGTGTTAACTGATAAGTTGTAGTTGTCCTTTTTAGGACTACCACTTTACAGTGCTTCATTATACTAGCTAATAAGCTTTAATAGTGCTTTTCAGGAATAACACTTTTCAGGAATACCATTTTTCAAGAGAACACTTTTCAGGAATACCACTTATCAAGAAAACACTGTTCAGGAATACCAATTTTCAAACAATACTTTTCAGGAATAACACTTTTCAGGAGTACCACTTTTCAAGAAAACAACTTTCTGGAATAACACTTTTCAGGAATACCACTTTTCAAGAATAACACTTTTCAGGAATAACTATTTTCACAACAAACATTTTTCAAGATAACACTTTTCGTGAATAACACTTTTCTTGGATAACACTTTTCAAGAATAACAATTTTCAGGATTAAAGCTTTTCCAGAATAACACTTTTTGAAGAATAACACTGTTCAGGAATAAAACTTTAAATTAAAGGACGTCATCTTGCCAGGTAATAGACACTAGTTGTCCATTTCAGGACTTAGAATGTATTTCTAAACGCTGTACTAGGTCACTGACATAACCCAAGGACTTATGTCTACGGTTGAAAGAAGCATGCCTCGCCAAAATGGAAACATCTTAAGGGAGAAAAATAAAGAGAACATTAAAGGAGACGGAAACAAACTCACATCTTTCATCTCCCGAGGAATCTCTCCCATGAAATTCATAGCGGGAACGGAATTCTGTTCTGAAGTCGGATTAAAACACCTGATATATTCATCTCATTACGTTAATTCAAATAACAAAATTAGTAAAATAACAAGAATTCAAAATACAAAATAAATAAAACGCTCCAATTCGGATGGACAATTATCTCCAACGTTAGCAATTACATCAGAATGTTGTTATCTGTTTTCAGAGGAAATTCCTCTAAATTATTATTCTTTTCTCCTGTTTATTATTTCAGCTGCTGTTTGCTGCTTCTCATAGATTCCTTCTTCACTTACTGAGACATTTGAAACAACAGGTAAATTTACAAGCCCAGAAGTTTTCTTGTGACGTCTTTCGACGCCAGTATAAAGCGACCCCCAACAGCTCAGCATTTCCACACAATATGGCAGACCGGACACTGTTAATTGCTCGACTCTTTTGCATTTAATTTTGTTTCGGTTATGGTCACATCTTTGTTTCGGTTAATGTTACATCTTTGATTCGATTAACTTTGTTTTTATGCTTCGGTTAACGTAAGGTTTCATTCGGTTAACGTTATATCTTTGCTTCGGTTAGCGTTACATCTTTGCTTCGGTTAACATTACATCTTTGTTTTAGCTAAAGCTACATCTTTTCTTCGGCGCATGTTGTTTCTTTGCTCCAGTTAAAGCTGCATATTTGCTTTCGGTTAACATCACACCTTTGGAATTAGGGTAAGGCCACATTCGTTGACTTCATTTAATGAAACAAAATATATTAACCATGTGTTACTGTCAAAAAAAAATTTGGTGGGGACGAACTTAGGATATTTCTTATAGAGATCCCGATTGTATTAATAGGCATCATGAGTTGGGTGAATTTCGAAAAAGTGCGGAAGTAACAAAACTGTTTTGTATTTGTATAAAACTTCCTACTGCCAACACATAACACATTATCGAAAAATGGAGCCCTCGAGCCAAATAATTCGTCATGGCAGTACTCGAACCTACTGTGAGAAATGACCTCCAACCTCCAGCAATAAAAAGTCCCTTAAAATGATGGGTATAAATGTTGTAAATTGAATCCTGATTAGATGTCCTGGGGTATAATAAATAAATGATTTTTCCCCCCCCCCCCCCCCCCCCCCCCCTAACTGCTGGCGGAAGTCTCCCTTTTATGGTCCATTTTTTTTTGATTTAGTGTAAATAATGTGTTCTACGATGTGATTTAGTCGGTGTGGGGGAAGAATAGGTAAATGGTTTATAGCAGGCACTGTGACTTAATTTTTTTGGTCTATTTTCTTCAAAGTCAAGAAATAATCCATTAGTGACGGACAGTAAACGGAAGGGATTTTAAATTCGCCATTTGCCTTTGTGGAAAAATTAATTGGCTAATGCAGGTATAAGAGCGGTGTTCCAATTACTTGTGTATCAGATCTTGGACACTGACATTTTAAACTTCCAACTCTTCTGGTTATAAGCAAGTTAGGGATTTTCCAGTCTCATGTATCAGGGTTACTAAATTGGGGGGGGGTGTTGACATTTTATCTGGTGGTGTATCAGGGTGGGCAGAAAACCTGGTCTGATTTTGAAAGGGGTTATGGTTTTTTGTATAGGAGTTTCTAGAGGAGGCGGTTTTTTGTGTGTTTGTAGATTTTTATGAGAAGTATTTTATTGTTTGGGTTGGTTTTGTTGGGTTTGTATTGTGTTTGTTGGGTTATATATTTGTGGTGGGGTTAGAAATGAGTTTATTTTTAGGTGTTTGATTGTGGGTGGTGTTTTTTGTTGTTTTTGTTTTAGTTTTGTTGGGTTGTAGGGGTATGTATAAATTTTGTTGTTTGGGCTTGTTGTTGGAATGGGGTTGGTGTGGGGAGTACCTTTTTGTTTGATACCGAAGTTTGTTTTTGGGTGGTGTGGTTTGTGTTTACTTGTGTTGGGGGGGACGGCGGGGGGGGGGGTTGGGGTTTGCTTGGTTGTGTGGGGGTTGGGGTATGTGGGGATGGGGGGGTGGTGTATTGTGTGGTGGGGTTGTGGTGGGGGGTTTGGGGTTGTTGGTTGTGTTTGTGGGGGGTTTGGGTTTTTTTTGTTGGGGTAATTGTTTTTTATTTGTAGAGGTTTGTAATGTGGTGGGTGGTAGGGTTTTTGGTAGATTGGGATAGTTTTGTTGGTTGGTTTGGTTGGGGGTGGGTTGTTGGGTTTGTTTATTGTTTAAATTGTTGTTTTAGTGGTTGTGATGTGGGTGGTATGGTTTTGGGTGGTTTGGGTGGGGGAGTGGGGTTTTATAAATGTGTAAATGGTTCCAAGTTTTTGGGTTGGGATATTGTACGAAGGGGTGATTTTTTTTTTGGGAAATGTTTGGTTTTTGGGTTTTAGATGTTTGTTAAATGTAATGGGTGTTAGTTTGTGTTTTTGGGGGTGTGTTGTTTGTGTTGGTCTGATTTTGTTTGGGGCAAGTGGGTTGTTGGGGCAGAAAAATAACTGTTTCAGAGTGTTTATCTGTTGTTTTTGTTTTTTGTTTTTTGGGGTGTTTTACTGCGTTGGGTGAAGTTGTTTAGTATTTATAATAAGGGTTTAGGGTAGACATATTTTATTAGATAAAGTTTAATGAGGGTTATTTTTGGTATACGAAGAGTGTGGGGGCTTTAAAGGGTATATATTTGGTATGTGTTGAGTTGGTTTTATATATAGTTTTTATTTTTGTGTTTTGATTTGATAGTTTTCGTGTGTGTTTTGGTTTTAATTTGGAACAGTTTAGATTTTATATATGTGAGATGTGGTGTAGTTTGGTGGATGTTGGTGGTATTTTTTTGGTTAGCTTTAAATGTTGAAGATTTGTTGGATTAATTAGTTGAAAAAAATGTCCATCAGTTATATTTGCTGTGCTAGGATTGAACCAGGTGCTTTTACAATTAGAGGCGGACGCCATACCTCAAAGCGACTCCGACGCCCCCCCCCCCCCCCCCCCCCCCAGACATTGGAAAAGACTGAAGACACATCTGATTCAAAACACAAGAGACGGTATGGACTGGAGATATTTGATCCCCAAAGCCAGCAGACACGGCATTCAGTCGCCTTCTTCATCTTCAACTTCTTCGTTCGCTCTCAAATTGCTGCATCTATCTCTCTTATATAGTTGGCAGTCAATCTCAAGCTTCTCGCGTCACCATACAGTTTATCCCTCAACTGGGTTGGAGAAGGAGGTCACGCTGCCACCATGCTTCTCTCGTGGATCCGACAGTTTTGGAATACGTGTTTTACTAATTGTTTGTCCTCCCCACATGGACATATATCTGTCTGTTTGTTTGTCCTGCCCACTTGGACATATATCTGTCTGTCTGATTATCAATTTGTTATACAGATGATATCTGAGTCTGCGATGGTCGGTTCTTAGTCTGAAAATGGCCACATGAAATCTCTTGTCGGTAATGTTCTGTGGTTTTATATTACTGGACTCTGGATATTATTTCTGCCATTATTTTCTGTTGTTATTTCTTATTATTACCTTTATCTCTTCATATGTAACCCTTTCTTTGTTTTGGGTTTTTTTCCGACCTCTTTGGCAAGTGTGTCTGCCTTCTCATTTTCGTATATATGCAACGATAAATAGAGGCGTAAACGAGTGCACAAATTTAATATTATATATATATATATGGCCAGACATAAACTCTCTACGGCGATATGTAATTCTGCACCTCTCTGAGACATGAAGAACCAGCACAGATGAATACCATCAATATGTAATAGAACAGGGGTCATAAACCACGGCCTGTAGACTGGATGTGGCCCGTGTTGCAGTTTCTTCCGGTCCACAAAATTGAATATATATATATATATATATATATATATATATATATATATATATATATATATATATATATATATATATATATATATATATATATATATATATATTTACATAGTTTATCTATCCGTTATTCAACGCTTCTTAAAATATAAGTTGTATAACCATTTCGTCTATCTTCTGTATGTCTGTCTCCCTGCCTGTCTCTCTGGTCTACTGCCTGTCTGCCCTTCTATCAATCTGTCCTTCCGTCCGTCAGATTAACGTTTTGATTATCGTTTTTGTTGTTCTCCATTTTTCAAAAATATACGATACGAGTGACTTAGATACGTTTCGAAAATTCTTATTTCGGTGTTGGACTTCTTTTAAGTCCCATACATTTCCCATAGCAATGAGAGCAACTCTTGATTTTGTATACGAGTACATTTATATTTATATTCATCATTTTTTAATATAATTTAAACCTTGATCAATTTTATTTCTTGTCACTTTTTCGTCTGATTTTTTAAATTGTTTATATCCCGTTTAGTCCCGTGTGGTTTCTGGAGACATCCGAGGTGACAAGGAAATAATAAGACAACTGTTTACTAAGGCTTGGAGTGAGAAGCCATTAATATAAGATGGTGCATGACTATGGCAACCTCAGTGTGTCAAACTATGGCAACCTCATTGTGTCAAACTATGGCAATCTCATTGTGTAAAACTAATTGCTACAGAAACTATCGCCCCAAGAGCACATAAATATTTTGGTGCAAGTTTCCCCGGGACTAGATGCAGTCATATCGCCATGCTCCAAACGGAGCAGAAAAGAAACGGTTATGAATGGTGATGTCATACTTAACTTGAAATAATTGATTTTCCTGCTACGATGTGTTGAGCGTCCGACTGGCTGAGTGGTTAGAGCGCTTATCTCTTGGGGCAAAGTTACCGCGTTCCGGGATCAAAGCCTAGTATGCGTCTTGCTCCATTCTACCCAGTTGTAAATGGGTACCTGACTTGAGTTAGGGAAGGCAAATGCGGCGAGGAAGGAAACAGGTCACACCACCTAACTAAGCTGGATCTAGTATAATGAAGTCTGAAACACTTCACTTCACTACGGCATTATCTACTTTACCTTTACCTTTTACGGCTTGTTGAATTCTTTTTTCTTTTTTTTTCCGGACAGTGCTTATCTATTTTATTTATTTTTTTTTTCATTTAATTTGTGCCGTGAAGACGTCACCTGACAGTAATTGGCACCAATCAAATAGTTTAGACATCTTAAATGTCCGACCTCTGCTAAACGTACCACCCTGGAAGCTAATTCGCCCACCCTGTGTTTACAATCGTCTTGTTTTGAATACCGTGACGGTTTAGTATAGCTCACACTGATGAAAGCATTATACCGGCTTTCCTGTGTTTGTGCATTACGCACGATTACCCCAACAGATGGCCGGGTCCCTTACTCAAACGGGCTTGGAGAAGTGAAATAATTCTAATGTAGAGTTCGGATAGTTTATTGTGGAGAAAACATGGTGATGCCAGTAGGCGGGATAGGTAAGAGTTCTTTGTTTTCTATTGGAACCCAAGTGATTCATAGCGGCATGTGAAAGGTGTATAAATAAGCGAGCATATTAGACCACCCCGGGGCCTCGACTGCCTGTGTGTGGTCTTATCTCAACGGCCGCTGATTTCTGTTTGTGTCGTTTTGGCGTTGGAAACGGTACCCAAATTTGTGGGTAATGAGAGAAAACGAGAGAGTTCAGGGAACTGCTACTTTCGGGAGATCTTTGTGTCTGGAATACGGTCATGAGAGATGGAAGGTAGATAACACGATAACAATCGCATTAGTTTCTCCTTAAGGAAGTAATTTTGTAAGAACCTAATATTTTCTGATAAGCTGATAAAGAAGATAAGACAGAAGGAAAAATGTTGTGATAAGTGATATGACAGTTTATGTCTGGCAAAATAGATATTACATAAATACCAGTAGAACAACTGGTGAGTTAAAGACGCTGGTATGGGTTAGGAAATACGCGAAGGAACTATTTAATAGCATTACATGGCAGTCCTTGTTCTGGAACCCTCAAGGTAAGAGTAATAGAGGGAGTCAAAAAAAAAATACACGGAAAAAGGAAATAGAGATAGGCATGACAAGAAAACAGAGACCCTGACACCATCAAAAGACCTGACATGCAGTGGACTCCAGAAGGTAAGCGAAAGCGAGGCCGGCCAAATTATACCTGGCGGTGAACTGTGCAGGGAGATGCATGCCATGAACCAAAACTGTGGCAGCACACGAAGGTGTCAAAGTGGTTACAGTTTGTTGCTGCCCTACAAGACGCCACAAGGCGTGATGGTCAGTGATTGCAAAAAGTCACATTAATTGCTATAATAAGATTGATAACACTGGCTAACAAAAAAAAAAAAAAAATTTTTTTTTCTTTCTCTAACATTTCTATGTTTTTCTGGTCAATTTTAATGCGCTGTTTTTAAATCTGCAAATCGTTTTTCTCTATCATGTCGGGATCTCTAGAAATACGCAATTGAAGTTTTTTAACAACGCATACAGTATTACAACATCATTTGTACAAGAAGTATAACAGTTATGTAGGCTTGAATTTCTTTGCAGTCGACTTTCGTCGGTGAATGGCATGTGGTACATCGCGATGAAGCATCCAACAATAATCGGCAAGCATGGTCACACTCCACCGTCCTTGATAACGTGACTCCATTACGGCGATATCTTGATGGAATCGTTCTCCATGTTCATCGCTGACTTCGCCAAGGTTGTCAGGGAAAAAGTCAAGATGCGAATCGAGCAAATGGATTTTGAGGGACATGTTACAACCCATAATTCTGTATGCATCTATGCACTGCTTAACAATATGCACATAGTCGACAGATTTGTGATTTCCCAGAAAGTTATCGACGATCGATTTGAATGCCATCCATGCGCGAAGTTCACTACCATGTAATAAGTTCTCGAATTGTTTGTCTGCAATAACTTTCCTAATCTGAGGTCCTACAAAGATACCTTCCTTTATCTTTGCATCGCTAATTTGCGGAAACTTTTCTCGAAGATAAGTGAAAGCTTTGCTCGTTTTATCTAACGCTTTTACGAAATTCTTCATGAGCCCCAACTTTATATGTAACGGTGGTAAAATGATGCTGTCTTTGTTAACTAATGGCTCATGTATTACATTTTTATGCCCGAGCTGCATAAGATCCCTGATAGGCCACACCTTTCTTGCATAATGTTCCTGTCTGTTGCGGCTGTCCCATTCACATAGGAAGCAACAAAATTTAGTATACCCAGTCTGCATGCCCGTGAGAATTGCAATGACCTTTAGGTCTCCACAAATCCGCCATTGGTAGTCATTGTACTTTATTTTTGCCAAAAGTATAGCCATATTTTCATAAGTTTCTTTCATATGAACAGAGTAGGCGACTGGAATTGATGAAAATAAATTTCCATTATGCAATAACACGGCTTTTAGACTAGTCTTGGAAGAGTCGATGAAAAGTCGCCATTCGTTGACTATGTGCTCATGACCGAGGTGCACCATTAGACCTTTTACATCTTTGCAATAGCAAATGTCATCATCCATCTCAAAGTATTGAACAAGTTCTCTGTGTCTATGACGAAATTTAGATATCGGAGTATTGGGCGCTAAAAGATTCCATTCTTTGAGTCGCGAACCGAGTAATTCCGCTTGTCTTTTGGTGAGAGCGAGATCACGTATTAGATCTGAAAGTTCTGAATGGTTAATTAAGTGAACACCATCATTCACCGGTATATAATCCGAGTCAGAATTAGTTTCTAAAGCAGGTAAACTATCACTTTCTGATGGTTCATTCACGTCCAACGGATATTGTTCTGGTGGAACTGGGATCGGACACGTGATTGGATCATGAGGCACTGGTTTCGAAACCGATTCAATATTTGGATAAACCACAGACTTTCTAGTTTTAAAAGTGAAACCATAGATATTTGTCAAGCAGAAGTAACAATCAGTAGCGTGATTTGTCGGTTCACGCCATATTACTGGCACTCCAAAAGGCATCGACTTATGCTTCGGCGATTTTCGTAACCAACATGCCAATGTATTTGCACAAGTCGAACAAACTGCATTTGGCTTCCAAGATTTATTTGCATCATCAACTTTCGAATCGAAATAAAGTTCATATGCTTTCTTTAGCAATGGTGTAAAGTTTTTCTGGTGAACACGATCGGTAAAATATCCGCACACGTAACAGAACAGATCAGCCGAATTTCTACAACTTCTAGAAGCCATATTTCACTCAGAATTATTTCAAAATACAGTAACTATTTGAAATATAACGTAACATATGTCATGCATATTTCAGCAGTATAAAAAGTAGAATTATTTTGCATTTTATTAATTTTTTAAAAGTTATATAGTAAAAATGAAACGGAGCAAATAACGGTTTCCCAAAAATATATTTATTCACAAATATCTTAAGAACCCGACGTGATAGAGATAAACCGATTTCAAATTTGAAATCAGCGCAAGAAACTGACCTAAGAACAGTTATTCTTATATAAGAAAGAAAAATGTTGTTTGTCAGTGTAATAATTGCGATAATAATTAAGCAAATAAACTTCTCATGGGACAATAATGAAAAAAACGTAAATGTCTTTTCTATTTACTTGATTACTACTTACGTATCGTTCCTCTTCTACATTTGGCGTGTAGAGCTTTGCCAGAGAGCGCCATGCTATCATGTTTTCCTTTTGTCCTGCTTCCAGACCTCGGTCCTTCAAGGATTGTCTGACGTTGTCCTCCTAGCGAACTATGGGTCGTCCTGGGGGTCTGGATCCCTAGCTCTTGGTTTCCTATATTCGTTGTGGTAGCCAATCTTCTCCCATTCTGCAGACATGGCCAAACCATCGTAACTAGGACTGTTCCACTCGGGTCTGCAGGGGTTGAATTTCGAGGACATGACGTACCGTCTGGTTAATTTTCTTTTCCGTAATAGAAATTAATTATTTAGATAAAGTCAACGTTATCATCATGTCCCTTCTTGTTCCCGATGGAGCATGGAACCACTGCTACAACTGATCCCCAGCAAGCCTGCACCAAAACATACATGAGTTCTTGTAGCGGCAGTTTCTGTAGTAAATATTTTGTTAAATATGTGATGAGGTTGCCAGCCCTATTGTGTGCTCGTACGGACTGCGTGAACCAGCAGTCGCCATATTCTTTGTTTCTCTTCAGATACCCTCGGAAATTACGCGAGAAATGTAAACAGTGAGTTTAGACAGAAAAAAAAGGTAATACCTCTTACTATAACTAAAGACAAAGAAACTTATCTAAGTTTCTGACACAATGCCTTCTTCCGGGATAAATAAACAAGAACAGAAAGGAAAGTAAACTAGAACTAAGCGTTAAAAAATAAAAATAATACACCCTTAAAGAAGTATTGCCTTTTTTGTTGTTGCGGTAATGCAAGATGGCTGCAGCATCCGGGTATTGACAGTAACGGCTAAGTACGGTTAAAAAACATGAACGGCTAAGTACGGTTAAAGAAACTAAGTGTGAAAAATTAAGTTAATTAAAAAAGAGAAATGAGTAAATACCATCTAATACAATAATAATTTAAACATGTTAAAAACACAATGGATAGATGAAAAGAAGTAATGAGAATATCCTGAAAGAGGCCAATGCATAAAGGAAGCTTATTCGTCAGGTTAGAAGGTAGCAATCGACATTCTGTGGACATGTTATGAGAAAATGAAAGCTGGAATATATCATGACAACAGAAAAGATAGACAGAGAGTACGACACAGAGAGCAGATACTTGACAGTTTGACATGACATGGAAAGAAGTCAACAATATAACTGATAAATAGAAATGGAGACAAGCAGTTGCGGAGCGACATAATCGCCTGTACCACCAGCTTACGCTGTCTTGGCGTATATAACAACAAATAAATTATTATTGTGCTGAGTTAGGTAATAATGACACAAGAAGGAGAATGTTTGGAACTAATTAATTTCCTAACAAGCAATTAATAAAATAATTGGCCCACTGCGCTTTGTCAAGTTTGTCGTAAAAGCCTACAGAAGAAAGCTCTGCGTGCTATTAGCAGCCTAATCATGCCTAGATAAATTACACTTGTACAAAACTTTGCAGCATGCTTCATTCAAGGAGGCAGTGGTGTACTAAGAGGGGTGCGATCCGCCCTGTGTGACAGCTAGGAAGATGATGCCATCTGGCGCTATTATGACAATACTTTACAGTTTAAATATCTACTTGCAAGCATAATGCATTTTTCGGTGTGTTGTATGGAGGACGCCAAAGCAAAGGTCCGCCCCAGGTGCCAAATACTTTACAAGTAAGTACGCCCCTGCAAGGAGGCATCTGGTATACTGGGTCTATGCTCTGTTTGAAGGGGAAAAAAGGAAAAAGATGAAGCTTTTAATAACACAAGAAACATGTTAATTTATCTTTTGGTAGATAATAAAATAGTTATTAAAAATAAATAAATAAAAACAGCTTAAAAAGTGTATTCTTACCAACTCTTTGCTATCAGTGTCAAACATGATCCCTAACCAAAGCGTAGGAGGGAAAACCACATCATGAGATGAAATGTTTAAGACAAGCCATTAATGTTTACCGGGAGAGACAAAATTAGAACTGATTACATAAGAAAAATTGTAGGAATTACATCAAGCATTAAGTATAAAGAGAGACAGGAATTAAGCGGTATAGCTATCTCGTCAGAATGGACCCTATAAATTACCACTACATGCCTACAACAGTAAAAGATTGGTTTCAGGGATCCGGGAAGACCAAGAAGCAGATGAGTAGGCAACATCACAGATATCCTACAACATCACAGATATCCTACAACATCACAGATATCCTACAACAACACAGATATCCTACAACATCACAGATATCCTACAACATCACATATATCCTACAACAACACAGATATCCTCTAACAACACAGACATCCTACAACAACACAGATATCCTACAACATCACAGATATCCTACAACATCACAGATATCCTACAACATCACAGATATCCTACAACATCACAGATATCCTACAACAACACAGATATCCTACAACATCACAGATATCCTACAACATCACATATATCCTACAACAACACAGATATCCTCTAACAACACAGACATCCTACAACAACACAGATATCCTACAACATCACAGATATCCTACAACACCACAGATATCCTACAACATCACAGATATCCTACAACATCACATATATCCTACAACATCACAGATATCCTACAACATCACAGATATCCTACAACATCACATATATCCTACAACAACACAGATATCCTCTAACAACACAGACATCCTACAACAACACAGATATCCTACAACATCACAGATATCCTACAACATCACATATATCCTACAACATCACAGATATCCTACAACATCACAGATATCCTACAACAACACAGATATCCTACAACAACACAGACATCCTACAACAACACAGATATCCTACAACATCACAGATATCCTACAACATCACAGATATCCTACAACATCACAGACATCCTACAACATCACAGACATCCTACAACATCACAGATATCCTACAACATCACAGATATCCTACGACAACACAGATATCCTACAACATCACAGATATCCTACAACATCACAGATATCCTACAACATCACAGATATCCTACAACAACACAGATATCCTACAACATCACAGATATCCTACAACAACACAGATATCCTACAACAACACAGATATCCTACAACATCACAGATATCCTACAACAACACAGATATCCTACAACATCACAGATATCCTACAACATCACAGATATCCTACAACATCACAGATATCCTACAACATCACAGATATCCTACAACATCACAGATATCCTACAACATCACAGATATCCTACAACATCACAGATATCCTACAACATCACAGACATCCTACAACATCACAGATATCCTACAACATCACAGATATCCTACAACATCACAGATATCCTACAACATCACAGATATCCTACAACATCACAGATATCCTACAACATCACAGACATCCTACAACATCACAGACATCCTACAACAACACAGATATCCTACAACAACACAGATATCCTACAACATCACAGATATCCTGCAACATCACAGACATCCTACAACATCACATATATCCTACAACATCACAGATATCCTACAACAACACAGACATCCTACAACATCACATATATCCTACAACAACACAGATATCCTACAACAACACAGACATCCTACAACAACACAGATATCCTACAACATCACAGATATCCTACAACATCACAGATATCCTACAACAACACAGATATCCTACAACAACACAGATATCCTACAACATCACAGATATCCTACAACAACACAGATATCCTCTAACAACACAGACATCCTACAACAACACAGACATCCTACAACAACACAGACATCCTACAACAACACAGACATCCTACAACATCACAGATATCCTACAACATCACAGATATCCTACAACATCACATATATCCTACAACAACACAGATATCCTCTAACAACACAGACATCCTACAACAACACAGATATCCTACAACATCACAGATATCCTACAATATCACAGATATCCTACAACATCACAGATATCCTACAACAACACAGATATCCTACAACATCACATATATCCTACAACAACACGGACTCACAGCAGCCAGCACAACAGACTAAGCTAAGAATTCTTCTACTTCTTCGTTCGTCCTGAAAAGGACGTTGATTGCGTTGTGTCCGTTTACAGTGAAGCTGCGATATTTGCGCCTTTCGGCCGACACAACCGACTTCAGCACGGCATTTTTGGGGACCGGGTTTGCCTTCCTTCTTCGATCCCTACTCTCTCAGCCAGACTGTAGTGATGCAGCCTGTTTCCAGGACCACCACTGGGAGGTGGAGTAGGGTATGGTCAGCTCTGGTTCGCTGACCCTGACGCAAGTCGTCAAGCTATGGGTCCGCTGACTGCATTTATCACTGTTGATGCGTCTTCGGTCCCGCTAAGAATTCAAAGTTGAGCTTCTCGCTACGCTTCACGGCAACAGTGAAACAAAGAAAGTAAGTAAGGAAAATAAATTAAAGGCCGATTCAACCCTATTAATATACAAATGATCGACAACGCTATACAACACGAGTTAATCTTATCATCAGAAGTTGTCCAACCGTCAAACAAGTGTTTGGTTCTTATACATCCTTGATATTCTGGTTGGGATGCGGAGGTGCCCACTTTGGTCATGACTTCCAAGTGCCACCCTCCTGTTAGTTTTTATTCTTTTTGTCCGCTGCGCTTGAAATTAAACCCACACCAACTTGGCTGCAGTTTCAACATTGACCTTTTCCTCCCCATTTTATCCATTCTGGCAACTTGACTATTTGTAATTGTAACAAATTGCTGTTCTGAATTTCCTGTCTCACTGGGTCTGTTCCACAGTGCGATGCCTTTTGGACATTTTTGAAATATATTTGTGCCTATGTTCTTCATCGTTCTTTGAGACTCAGCTGTTTCAGTAGATCATACATCGAAGCCGAGTAGATTATATGCAGAGGTAGATGATAAGTTAAGGGTATCTCATAGCAGATACTGCCGTGGGGTGTGAAGTGTTCGAGACTTCAAATACTAGGTCCCAGGTTTATGAAGTGTAGTGAGCGGTTCCATTTCTCACTGTTTTGCCTTCCCTAACTCAAGAGCAGAGTCAGGTGCCCATTTATAGCTGGGTAGCCTGGAACGTGACACTACCAGCTCTTGGTCCCGGAACCAGGTAACTTTGCAGCCGAGATGCCAGCAGAGATAATAAAATGAGAAATAAATTCAGTTCTCAACAGGTCACAGATTATTAAATATCTAACTACCGGTCATTTATTAATATTCAATGAAAATGAATGAATGGATGAAAATGAATGCATGAATGACAATGAATGAATGAAAATGAATAAAGTGATGAAAATGAACGAGTGAACGAAAGTGAATCATTGAATGAATGAACGAATGAATGAATGAAAATGAACGAATGAATGAAAATGAATAGACTGATGAAAATGAATGAATGAAAATTAATGAAAGTGAAGGATCAAATGAATTATGAATTATTTAAGGAAAATGAATAAATGAAAATGAATGAAAGTGAATGAATGAATGATGAATGCATGAAAATTACCGATAGAAAGTGACAGCATGAAAAATTCCTGCAAGGGGGTGCAGGCGTCCAAGCCACGGTGATGGCTGCATGCTCCATGTGGAGCGCTCAGGAAAATTAGGATCCCGTGACACGCCCACTGAGGCATATTGGGAATATGGTGTTAGACCTATATTTTCTTGACCATCTACACACTAGGGGTGATGTGGTCAGCGTAAAGGATCCCGTGACACGACCACCGAGGCATATTGGGAATATGGTGTTAGGCCTATATTTTCTTGACCATCTGCACACTAGGGGTGATGTGGTCAGCGTAAAGGATCCCGTGACACGACCACCGAGGCATATTGGGAATATGGTGTTTGGCCTATATTTTCTTGACCATCGGCACACTAGGGGTGATGTCGTCAGCACTGGCCGCCTTAACCTTCCCAGAGTTGCTCTGGTACCCAATTCATGAGGCTGAGTCGAGCCTGGAGCTGTTTGCGGTCTAACTAAATCCCACTTCAACTGGGGATCGAACCATGGACCACCGAGCTAGGAAGCCAGTGCTTTAACCACTCCGCTACCGCGGAAAATTAAGTTGATAAATAAGGTATACGATTCAATTAAAGACACCCTAAAAACAAAAACAAAACAAACAAACCCAAATAAACAAACACATTGAGACATATACTTAGAAGGTCAAAAGAAAGAATAAGTAAAAAAACTTCAGTGAGCGCGTTTTCCAACATGTGGAATAAGTTTAAGCAAACGTGAGGCACGGCTTGAGTTAAAAGGTAAAGTTAATGTTACTATCATGACCCCTTTTTTTTGCATGTTAAGCTGTGCACACCATTCGTTTTCATGAATCCAACCTCTGTTTGTCCAATCCATCTCGCTGTGCTTACATTTCTTGAATGGATAACGTATCTATGGTATTCATTACCTGCCAACATCACAGGTAATGCTTTTCATGTTTACAAATCTTTCATCCATTTTTTTCTTTTAACCACTTTTCTTTAAGATCATCTGAGCGTTATTTCTTTGTCGCGTTTCAGGTCTTTGACGCTCAAATTCTCTGTTTCACTTATCGTAGAGAGTTGAAGCTTTGCGTGCAGCTCCCTTTCATGGGACATATTAATCTTTGAAGTTTTGATTGCCAGTTTTATTTGAAAATTAATACAATGAAAAATAAACTGGAGATATCTTAATTAATATAACAATTTAAAGTAAGGGAAATAATCAATTGCTAACATAAATTGCGTTTCGTATTTGAAGTGGCGGGCGTCGGGTGGTTAACGGAGATGTGCTGATTGAATCAATCTGTTTTTTTTTAACTAGGTCAACGAGCGTTTTGTTTTGAATACAGCTCTATTAATGACAAAGTTTGTGTGGACTTTACACTAGGTGTTTAAAATTATATATATACTACTGGACAAAAGTTAAGAGCCGCCATTCAGTTTAGACAAGGTTTATATAATTCTTCCTGAGCAGGATCGATTTTCCAAATGTCCGGTAGCTTGAAATCTCTCAAGAAGTCTCTGAATGGTAGAGTGGGACACTTCTAAACGTCTTGCAACATGACGAACAGATTGACCAGAATCCATGCCATGGCTCGACCACGGTCTACAGTGCTGAGACTTCTCCTTGGTGGAATGGCTAATGCAGTGATCATTTCGACCACTTGTCATACTGATTTATTGCATACCAACGGTGAACACTCTTTACCGATGATCATTTTCCACGTGCATTCAAATTCAACTCACTTTTTCACCTTTTGAACTAGTGGGGCGTGTTGCAAAAACCACGAGTTTTTGCAGCAACAATGGCAATTTTCACGTGCGGGTTAAAGTGACCCATTTTTTTGACATTTAAAAAGAATTAACCTAGTGCACACAGAAATGTATACACCTTTCTCTGAGCTCAGTTTTAATGGCATTATCACTTGTCTTTACAGTTTGCCAATCAGTTATATAAACCTTGTCTAAACTGAATGGTGGCCCTTAACTTTTGTCCAGTAGTACAAGGGGATTGACATAAGTCTTGGGCCTGACCATGAAGGAGTCACAGGAGGAAGATGAAACTTGGCACATTTAAAGTTCATCATATTTGCACTGAATGTGTGAAGTACGCGTTTGTTTCTTCAGTGGGTTTTCCCGCTACGGTGCACGGCGCAATGTACCCTATTGACCGGATCTGCTGCTCCAAAGATTTGACAAAACAATGGAAAAGAAGGAGGCCAGAGCTATGATAAAATTTCTGATGTTTCAGGGAAAAATACCTACAGAAATACACAGGGAGATGGAACCAGTGTTTCGTGATTCTTGTCCTTCATATACCTCGGTAAAAAAACTGGTGTTAACAGTTTAAGTGCGGCCGCTCAAATGTTGCTGATCTGCCAAGATCTGGTAGACCAGCCTCAGAGTGCAACGATGAAAATGCAACAAGAGTGATGATAAAGTTGATAACGTTGGATTTTTATTCCCGTTAATGATATCCACCAAAAGATAGATATAAGTGGATGGAAGCAGACATCATCATCATCATCAGTTGATAAGATCTCTATGGTGTTGTTTGCTCTACTGTAGTGTATGGAATGTCAACTTGACCTACGCAGTGGTGTGTAGACATGGATTGAGTGTATAATGTGCGAATGATGATAAAGGTTCGTGGTGTTGACAAAAAATGTTCTTTTCTCACACTCATGTATGGCTGGAAGTCATCGACACCAACGACTGTGTACCTTTTCTAAAGTTTAATTGGACGTACACACTCGACAGCACAGATAGTGACAAATCACAGGTTGCCATAATACATCATAGTACAGTGGATAAATGGTCTTGCAATGTTACATGGGCACTCATGTAGAATAAGTGTATAATGGACTGTCAGTAGCCAAGTACTCAGTATCGCCCATACATACATATCATCTGACTTCACTGACTGAGCACGTCAGCTTATAAACAATATTTCAGATGGCTTCTAAACCTAATCTCGTCTAGCGACGATTCTTCAACATAATGTTCAGCACATATTTTTCCATATAATAATATTGAACCGCTAGCAATGGGTTCTCATGTGTAGCAGTGATCTCTGGACTGATCAAGCGATAATACGGGCATCCCTTTTCTCTTCTTGAAAGTCACTACATGTTTTGGTTCCAAGATGGCTTCACTCGTGAGCTGTCACTCACGTTTGGATACAGATAATGAATCTGTCCTAAAGTTAGTCATTCATAAAACATTGCATTGCTCTGTAGATTTGATCATGAACAATTGACTGCATTCTACAGAATATAGTGCTGCTAGGAATCGAAGTCGTTTTCATCGAGTCAAATATATTCTCTTAGACATTCAAATCGTAACTATCGAAAATGGTGGCTTCGATCGAGAGTTCATAAGAGTATCTTTGATTACCTTGGTATAGGAAATATGAAACTGCCATTCCTTGGCAATACGAATAAACACTGGGGTAAAGCATACACGATAGGTTTAGACGACTATCACCTTCCCCACAAATACTGAGATCACTTTTCCCCCGGCGACAGGCCGACATGGAAACACAGTCCCTATCAGGACGAAGCCAAATCACACCACACTCTAGCGACACATCCGCCGAATAGCCTTCGACCTCTCTAGAGACAACAGAACATATAGTTCGACTTAGATATGTAAAGATATACAGATATAAGACAGACTCGTCCTACTCAGACAAACAATACACATAAATTCAGGCCATAGATATTCTGAAGCAAGAACAATCTATTATTACCCAAACAACGAATAAATCGCAGTAAAATGGATTTATCCGCGGAGTTTGATCGAAAGAGCCGACACAACTTTCAAGGGAAGTAACTCAATAATGACTTTCCCTTAAGCACTATTTTGCTTTCAAAATATTTGCGAAGATAACAAGAATACCAATGTATAATATTGTAAGATATCAAAGACTGCACGTAACAGTCTTACCACACCTCCCGGGAAAAAAAAAAATGGAACATTTTTTTTTCTTTTTGAAATACATCTAGGAGCAACGTACAATAGGCTCACAACGCATGAATAATGCGCAGATGAAAATATCAGGAATACCTATAACGCCTAATATGAGGCTAAGTCGACTTATGGAGCGACTGGTGAGAATGTGTCTCATAAACTGAGAGAAATTATTTCTCTACAAGTATATTTTTCCAGGAAGGTGTCATCAAAGTATAATACAATTCTGGCAATTACACAATGCCTAAAAAAAATCATATCATCATTTCGTATTAGATATCTTAAATTTATGATTTATGAAGAAAAAATCATCAAAGCACAGCGGTGAATAAACATCAGTGAACCGCTATGTAGTGATACAATCATTATATTATTAAATTACAAATGTGTATCTATCATGATATAGAAAAGGAACTACTATAGAACTAGACATATCAAGAAGTCTAAGCCCTAATAGTTATGTGAAATCATGTGGGCATCTTGACAGAATGTCTGCCATCACATTATCTGATCCACGAATAGCTCGCACAGAGAAATGAAAAGGTTGAAGAGCAATTGCATATCGAGTAGACCTCGAGCTCTTCAAATTCTTACTCTGTATAGCAGTAAGAGCTTTTTGGTCGGTTTCTACTATGAAATGTGCGCCTAGAAGGAATCTCTGTAGTTTGAGGATCGACCAAACCATAGCTAATAGCTCACGGTCTAAAACCGAATAATTCCTTTCTGCCGCATTAAGTTTTCTGGAAATATACATTACAGGATGCAGAGTTCCAGAGTACTCTTGCATTAGTGCCGCTCCAATCCCAGTGGATGAAGCGTCACTACGAAGAACGAATGTCTTATCTTTAGTAGGTAGCACTAAAATAGGTGGTGTTGAAAACAATGTTTTAATCTTATCCAGAGAGCATTGGCATTCCTGAGACCAGTGGACCACATTAGGCGAACCTTTCTTTAGAAGTGTTGAGAGAGGTGCCATGATAGAGGATAGATTCTGAATGAATCTGCCATAAAATTGAATAAGACCTAACAGACTTCTCACCTGTTTTTTAGTCTTAGGGATTGAGATGTTAAGTATCTTACTAGTATTATGGTCCTCTGTCTTTAGGAAACCATGACCAACTCAGTGGCCTAGGAAAGAAATTTCGCTAAAACCAATATAGGCTTTAGAGGGTTTCGCTGTCAGGTTGTGCTCACGCAAAGTAGACAGCAATTCATCTAACCCTGAATAGTGATCTTCCCAAGTATCGCTGAAAAGACAGATGTCGTCTAGATATGCAATGACATCTGACCGATAAGATAGGATTCGGCGCATCATGCGTACGAATGTAGCTGGTGCGTTCATAAGACCGAAAGGCATAAAATTCCATTGGAACAAACCTCTAGGTGTTGAAAAAGCTGTGAGAGGTTTGGCGCGTTCAGATAAAGGAACTTGCCAATATCCTTTAGACAAATCAAGTTTAGTGAAAAAATGAGATTTGGAGAGTCGAGTAAGTAGCACTTCCAGTAAAGGCATAGGTTCGGCATCGAACTTCGTTACTTGATTCAATTTTCGATAGTCAACGCAAAGACGTATGTTATTGTCTTTTTTACGCACAATAACCATCGGCGAAGAATATGCAGAGGTGGATGGTTCGATTATTTTCAAATCTATCATCTCATCCAACTCTTTCTCGACCTGTGCTTGAAAATGTATAGGTATAGGATAAGGTCTAACCCTAATAGGAGTATGGTCAGTTAGAACAATGTCATGTTGAATGACATTCGTTTGTCCAGGGATGTCAGTGAGTACATCCTGAAATGTTTGCAACATAGTTGAAACTTGTCGCTGTTCTCCTAGAGACAAATCAGGAGAGACAGTAACGTTCTTCCATGATTCACTGGAATGAAGTGGGATCATTGGAAGAGGGAGATTAACATCTGAAAAACTTGTTTCCTCATCCTGTATCACGGACAGTGATGAGTAATGACCATGTTGTACTGGAGAATTGTCCGTTGCTTGGAAAATGGGTTGCAAATAATCCGGACGTTCATGGAATTCAGTAAGCATATTGATGTGGAAGGTTTTATGCTTCCCATCAATATCGACAATATAGTCGACATCGGAAATTTTCGATATTATATCGTACGGACCTTTCCAAGAAATAAGTAATCTGTTTTCCCTACAAGGTAGTAATACAAATGCTTTGTCACCAGGACAAAGTTGTCGTAAGCATCTCTTCTTATTGGCAAATTGCCTTGCCTTCTGTTTCGCAAATTCAGAAGAAGAAGTTGCTAATTTGCATGCTTCGATAATTTTTTGTCTCAACGCGATGACATATTCGTAGGATGACTTTGTGTCATCGTCAATATTGTCAGATGTTATGAGATCGTGAAGCAACGACATAGGGCCACGCGGACGCGCGCCAAAGACGAGTTCAAAGGGAGAAAATCCCGTATGTTCATTGGGTACCTCTCTGTAAGCGAAGAGGGCCGCAGGTAAAACTCTGTCCCAGTCTTGAGGATGATCCTCAGTTATCTTCCCCAGTAAGTTTTTAAGTGTTCTATTAAGGCGTTCGACCATACCATTAGACATTGGATGGTAGATACTACTTAAAGATCTATCTATCTGCAGAGTAGACATTACTTGAGACATGGTATCTGATATTAGTTGGGTGCCATGGTCTGACAATATCTCTCCGGGGAACCCCAGACGAGAAAATATAAGCCAAAGAGCATCTGCAATATCAGCAGTAGTAATGCTCTTCAGAGGAATAGCCTCTGGCCAACGTGTGCACATATCAACACACGTCAAGATAAACTGATGTCCTCTGGCAGACTTGATCTTAAATGGACCAATAATGTCTATGGCCATTTTTTGAAACGGCCGAATAGGAATGTCCGCCGCCTGAATGGGTGCAGCATGCCGTGGACCTTTGGATTTAACTTCCTGACATACTTTACAAGATCGACAATAAATACGTATGTCCTTGTTTACCAATGGCCAAAAGAAAGCCGCAAGGACTCTTGACTTAGTACGGGAAAAACCCATGTGTCCAGCACACTGAGAGTCGTGAGCGTGCTGCAAAATTTTAACTCTCAAATTCTTGGGAACCAGGATTTGAGAATGACTTGACGTAATGGAGTCTTGAACCATACGTACAAGTACGCCATTCTTCTTTGTAATCCACGATTTACGACTTGTGTCTTTATTCGGATCACCTTTAGTTGCAAGAATGAAGAATTTCTTCAGAGTGGGATCATCTTCTTGCTGTTTTATAAACGAGTCACGAGAAATTACCAAGGGATTATCTTGGTTATGCACTTCATTATCTTCAATAGATGAAGTTTGAGGCATATTAAGAGCCTGAGCTCTAGTGACTACAGCGTTAGCAATCTGCATGTTTTGCCTTTCCCACGTGGAAATTTGTTGCTGAGTGCATTCCTTGACTCCATGAATGCGACCGATGATGAGGTCAGCGATCGGATTCGGAAGAAGACATGCGTGTACATCTCCTGTAAAGAAAGGAGTAGCAATCCTAATGATAGCAGTAGAGTATTTCTCTAATGTGCCGCCAAATGTTACACATTTGACTACTTGTCCAGTGGCACGGGAAGGATCTACGAGTGACTGCCTAACACCAATTGTGGTGCATCCAGAATCAAATAGCACAGAGACTGGATTGTTATTCACTAAACCCTTATGTAAGACAAGAGAACCTCTTCCATCATGCGCGACTGATGCTGGAAGAGCAGGAAGAGGATGGCCACAGCTTAAAGTAGACACTGTGGTTGGCTCAAATAACGTTTTGCATTGGGGGCACTGAGATGCTCTCCCAAAATCAAAAGCGGCACATGCCATATTACTAGCATCATTATTATCTTTACTCTGTTTATAGGCTTCATGGGACTCTTGTTGTGCAGAGTTTGCCTGAAAATGTAGTTTATGTCTTTTGTTTTGAGATCTACCTCGGTTATTATCACCTCTGTAGTTATTGTTACCTCTATTGTAACCCCTATTTGGGTTTGAGTCATAGTTCCCTTGGTTACCATTATCATATTCATTATAATGAGTATCTCTGTAATTATGATCTTGTTGACTCCAAGACGGATAACCCTGATAGTTTCTATAATTACTTCCTCTACGGAAATTCCTATAATTATGACCACCCCTGTGTCGAGAGCTATCAGGTTGTCTCCAGTTCTTTGAAGAAGAACCCTGAAATGATTGGTTACCTTGGTTTTGATAACTATTATGGTTACCTTTTTTATCAAATCTGTTTTGAGGTCCCTGAAATCTGTGTGAATAATTGGGATTGTATGGTGTTGCTGAAGCAACTGGCATACTCTCCTTAATCTTAGTGTTGCCAAAAGTCACGTCGGGGTGTGCAGTGACATATTGGGAACAATATTCTTCCATTTCTTTTAGAGATTTAGGTTTACGCTCATGTATAAATTCAAGGAAAGGTTTGTTCACACATGACATAATCTTATCTCTGAGCAACAAATCCATAAGTCCTTCATACGTTTTTTCTGTTTTGGAAAGCTCAATCCAACGATCAACTGTGAGACGTGCCTTTGCAGTGAATTCTGAGAATTCTACACCCGTCTCAGGTACCATCGTTTTAAATAAAAGGCGATAGCCTTTCTCACTTAGCTGATATTTTTTTATCAAAGCCGCCCTAATGACATCATAATTATCCTTATCTGCCTCTCCTACAAGGCATAATCTAGTCAAAGATTCACCTTTCAAGTTTTCTGATAATTGATTAGCGTATTGTGATTTATCCACATTATGTGTACGACAAGAACGTTCAAATCTATCCAGCCAGAATGTAATATCGTCACTGGACTGATTGAACGGTGGAACCTTAACCTTGTAAGTAGAAGGTTTATCATTACCACTAGATGCCTGATTAACATTACTCATACTTGTCAATCTTAATTTCTCCAACTCAAATTCATGTTCTCTTATTGCTTTTTTTTCTTCAGCCTCTCTGTCTAATCTTTTTTGTTCAGCTTCCCTGTCTAATCTTTTTTGTTCAGCTTCCCTGTCTAATCTTTTTTGTTCAGCTTCACTGTCTAATCTTTTTTGTTCAGCCGCAGCTTCTCTTTCCAATTTTTTTTTGTTCAGCTTCAAATCTCCTTTCCTCTACCTGCATCTGCAATTTCTTTTGTTCAGCAGCAGCCTCAGCTTCTCTTTCTAATCTTTTCTCTTCCGCCATAGCTTTTCTTTCTTCTGCAGCTAATCTTTTCTCTTCTGCCATAGCTCTTCTCTCTTCTGCAGCTAATGCTTTGTCATATTGAGCAACTGTCCATTGTTCTAATTGTTGACCAGTCTTATCAAGGGCTTTCCCTTGTGTAATGAAGTAATCTAAAGTAGACATGATGTCTAACAATAATACTAATCACCTGAATCAATAATAATACCACAAGTTCTCAATGACTTGATTAATCAGTATACTATCCCAATATCTGTGGGTCACAAGCCTTTAATAAGGTCTTGTATAATAGTAATAATAATCAGGTACTGGTTTATACCATAATCCAAGTGCAGTGCACAGGCAATTGTGTCTTATGAAATATACCTATATAAAACATATGTCAACCAACAGAATACATAAAGTACAAATAGGACTGACAATACAAGAACGTTTGCAGAAATCAAAATAAATCAAATAGGGAAATCAATGAAAATAATCACTGAATCTGCAAAGAATAACAACACAAATGACGTCACAATATATGAATATAAATTGTGAATAGAACTGAAAGATAGAAAAGGTTAGACCAACAAATTACAAACAAATCAAAACAAAACTAAAGAACAAAGAAATATTACAAAAATAACAATAATTACAGACTTCACAGCTAACACAAAAGCAACAGTTGTCGCAGCAAATTTTCAATCAAGAAAATTGCACCTATAGAAAACGCCCACAACGGACCCTCTATGACGTGGGATATTCTGTTGTGAGGACGCCGCCCAACCTTAAACACAACCCGCTGACATAGAAACTAACATACTATACAAACAAATAACATGTAAACATAAATATATATAAATTATGTGTATGATAGTATGTGTTGCAAAATAGGCTCAGTCTTACAGTAATGGCAAAGTTATTTTTTATGAAAACAAACAAACTGCCACTTTATTCAATTAAACATTCTGGCCTTAAATATTAAAGTTCATATATGGAAAACAAGAAGATCCATCGATGAAAATAGGACTTCTTAGTTCACAAATACTGTCTTCCTGTTAACATTGACAAGAATTGATCCAACTGTTCTGTGAAACTCTGTAATGTCTAATGTAAAAAATGTCAACAACGCTGACCTACATACCGCATTCACTTGACAGGTCACGTGACGAAGTGTTGACAAAGAGCAAACCAATACTGCAAGTGTGTCGTATCAGCCACAGGAAACGGTCTGGTATCGGTAATCTGTTGACTTCTGAACTTCTGCGAGGTCAAACCCAGAAAGCTGGTCCACCAGTTGATAAAGTTGATAACGTTGGATTTTTATTCCCGTTAATGATATC
>JAMPIV010002644.1:0-265206 GCA_024509875.1 Oreohelix idahoensis | reverse complement strand
TATGATTCACACCTTTCTGTGACCACACCTCAGGTCCCTATGGCAGATACGCCACTGTACTTTTACATAGTTTTCTTCAATACAATAACGTGGAGTAACCACATCTCCTTTTGTATGATTTTCTTTTCTTAATTATAAACGCTCTAGGCATGTTGATGAGTGTTCATGGAACACTGAGGCTTACTAACATCTTCTAATACAATAATATTAATACATAATCATAACAATATGCAACAGTCAAATACAGTTCAGTGTGAGGACTCAATAATGTTTGCTCCCGGCATGTCCTTCACTTTTCCCAATAGCAGTATCTAACTTTTGCAGTTTTAATCAAACATATTAATACATAAAGCATTCCTACCACAAATTCAAAGAAATATGTCACACATAACGTTGACTGGCAAAAAATATGGCCTCAGTTTTCTCTGCCCTGTCTAGACTGTGAATTTAGTATTTATTTTAAAATTTATCACATCTGATCTCAATGTACTTGTTGATATAAAAATTTCTTGTTATGCCAATACAAAAAGATGTTTAGTTTTGGTTAACATTTTCCTACCTCCCCCCTTTACTCCTATACTCTTATACCCCCCAATCGGATTTGAATTACTCCAATGCCTCTTTTTTAAACTTGCGTCCCCAATAACGTTATGTCTAAACGAGCAAGAACAACAGTCTGTCCGTCCTAGCGTTCGTAGACATATAGTATTATCTCAATAACTTGGCTAATAGTTGGACTACCATATATATTAAAACATATTATTTCTCAGGAGACACTAAGCTATCCTAATATATGATTTGTATGGTCAGTTTCATTATGATTTAGATTTTCAGTTTTGTCACTGTCAATCGTCAAATATAACTTTTACACAAGTCGGCCATCCCCCCCCCTCCCCCCTCATTCTCTATCACTTTTCTCATTATTCAAATAAACCAACTAGTTTGAGTGACGTCAGAAATACACTACGCGGCGAGAATTTAAACTGTCTGTGTGTTTATATCTGCTGGCTTTGCCCACAGCATGTCTATAGTAAAGGAACCGCGTGCAGAGCGAAGAGGGTTTTTTTTTCAAAACGTTGGTAGTGTTGGCGTTAATTATTACAGTCGTTTCGTTCTTGCTACTGGAAAATGTCCGAGTTACTACTAATTTTTGCGTTAAAGTTAAAATACTACGTTAATTCAAACGGTAGTTTGGTGTCACAGTTCTGGCAGATCGTTAATTATAAGTCTTGCCTCAGTTTCGTGCAGCAGATCGGGCAAGATGTTAATTGTACGTCTCGAAACCGAAACTAAAAGGCGTGTTAGATTTTACGGCGGGTCATTTTTTTAAGCATTTCCACTGCACAAAAGGCAGCGCTCTACTGGCGTTGAAGATGACAATCGTCAGACACCTGCGGGCGGGTTTATTTATTATCATAGGACTAAAATCTTACTGAATTTCGCGATGATCTCACAGATTTCGCTACACACCTCCCTTCCTAAAACATGCATCCATTGCAGGTTATGATCTGTGAGATAACTTAGCGCAAATGAAGTCCTACGCGTCTTTCTGATTCTCATCATAAGGATGTCTACTCAAAAAATCGGCACCTACGTTCTGAGAGCCGGGAATACATTCAATCATAAATGAATAGGGCTGTAATAATAAAGACCATCGTAATAACCAGGCATTTTCATGCTTTGCCTGTGATAGGAATACTAGCGGCTGATGATCTGTTTGAACCACATATGTCCTGCCATATAGATAAATCTGAAATTTTTTTATAGCCCATATTAACGCCAAACATTCCTTTTCACTTGTTGAATAATTTTTTTCCGCTTTATTCAACTTGCGGCTTGCATAACCGACTGGGTTCAATTCCCCATCTTGTGAGGAGGACGTTTGCCACAATGTAGCCCCTAGGCCCACATTGCTTGCGTCACTTCTCACGACAAATTCTTGATTCAAGTCAGGCAATTTCAATACCGGCCTGCTTGTGAGTTTTTCTTTTAACTCCTGGTAAGCCAATTCACACTGTGCTGACCATCTAATTGTATCAGGTTGTCCCTTACGAGTTAAATCCGTCAGAGGAGCACATATAGAGTTAAAATGTTTAATGTACTTTTGGTAAAAACCACACAACGACACAAAAGATCGCACATCTTTCTTTGTTTGTGGCCTAGGTGCTCTTTTCAATTTCTCCAGATTCTTGGGGTCAGGGGTCATGCTACCCTGATGTACGGTCAGTGGCGGATCTACATTTTGGGGGCCCTGAAGCTTGAACTCTTGAAGGGGCCCCTTTAAAAAAAAATTGTGAGGATGGGAAAGAAATGTATTATAGAAATAAATGGACTTGGAGGACCTGAAGTTCAAGCTTTATAGTAGATCCACAACAACGCACATATAAAAACTGAAGACAAATGAATGAATTTTCAAAAAAGAAATGACTCTGCTGGGGGTTGAATGCAGAACATTTGCTTGGGAGGCATATGTTCTGATCACTAAACCACTATCCACCTTGGTATATGTGACTTTAAATCTTGACTATTTTAATGATTGCCTCCATCATTTAGAATTAGTTCGTTGAAGACATACCATGAAAATTATAAGTTAAGAAAATTAGCAATGAGGAAAATATAAACTAATGTGTGGTCAATACCATCTTTGTAATACGATATTGTAAGTTTAATACTGTCCTTATCAATTTCAGAATTGTTCACCAATTCTGAGAGGAACGTGAACATTTTTGCAATCTGCTCATATGGGTTAATACTCTTGCGTAACTGGATTATCAAGCAGTCATACAGTTGATATAGAACTTCTATCCTAAATTTGTCAGCTCTTCTCAAAGAAGCAATACCACTTGCTCCATCTGAAAATTTCCTTGTAACAATGCGAATGGAAGCATCAGAATAACTTGAACTGATATCTTCACACAAACCTTTTGCTTCTGATTCATAGTGTGCAATTCTATCGGCTGAATTTTTTCTGAGTTCTTTAACAAACGAAAGTACAGATGAAAGCAGAAGATAACCTGCAAATACATCAAAACCAGGTGTTTGGAGTTTCTTACTTATTTTGTTGAAACGCTTCATCACTTCTTCCCAAACGACTGTTAAAATAGCATATTCCAGCTGTACCAACTTCTTGTATAAATTCTTTGGACCTCGTTTACATTCAGGCTTCTCTTCTGAGTCTTCAAAAATATGTTTGAGAGTTTGTAAAATACCCATGTATTCATTTTTAATTGCCCGGACTGCATCATAGTGTGCGGACCATCTAGTTACACTTAAGCTCTTTAGAGAAAAATGTAGATTGCACAGTGTGTTTAAAATCCCCCATCTTCGTGGAGATCCAGAAAAGAAAACATACAGCTCCTGCAAAATGCCAAAATAGTCATCAACTTCAGGTACAGTAGACACTGCCTTTTCTCCAACAAGGTTAAGTGAGTGGGCTGTGTCACGAAGTGGATTTAAGACTAGAGGCTGTCTACATATGACAAGACACTAGTGAGAAGAAAGACTGAAAAAGATAGATTAGATGAAAATGATAGTGAAAATGTGAACAGTTGAAACTATTGGCTCCGAGGTTAAGAACCAAAGTTGACTCTTCCTCGCCACTCCGGACGTATTAGATCGCTATAGTTTCCACTACCTCTAATTACCCAAGGGGATAAGGTTAACTTAAGATTCACATACACCACGATACAGACAACAGATAGCTACTGTACGTAAATAAAGTGACTGATCCAGATAATGTACAGTTTTATTTACACCTTTAAACAAAACTGAAATACATGTCAAATAAATAAAGTGCGTGTACGCACACCTGGAAACAAAGAATGCACAGTTAAAACGTGATTTTACATCAACCCAAACCTTCACCCACAAATTAAACCTGGATAAGGAAAGAAGTTAAGATTAACAAACCACACTGAACTTGGTGGGGTCTCAGATGTCGAGCCTCCACTCAACTAGCTATTCTAAATTCTAATGTTACTGCTAATTACACAGTCAGCTGGAACTACTACGAATTGTCTACACAATCTCTGCACAGACTTCGTTACTACACAGCCTATCCTGAAATCTCCTGAACACTGCTACACAGCTAACTGCGCCTCTAAACTTCAGCAGCTGACCTCTGCTATGATCTATACCAAACTATGTCTCAGTTCTGTCTTTCTGGTCTACCACCTGTAGAGAGGATTTTAACCCTGCTGCTCTCCACAATTCTGAGATTGACGACTAAGGTATAAAAAGAACCCACTGGATTCTGGACTGGAAACTGTAGCTGGTTGCTACTAACACATCTGGATTCACCTGCCCGTTTACCCCTCTCTGGGCTGTAGGCCTTCGGCTTTATTATGGCCGGGACGAAGCGAAATAATCACTACAACGCTGGCAGCATGTCCATTTGCGTGTGTAACACGATCGAGCATCAGAGCTCAGGATTTATCCAACAATCCTATTCCACTGGAGAAATGTCTTCCTCTGCCTTTGGAAAACGTATTTCTCTTCTTTTTCCGCCTCTGGCAATATCTCAAAACTCTGATTTGTCTGAGAGGCCAAACTTTGCCGTGGGGAAATTTGTGGTGCCAAATTTCGCTCTATCCCACTGTGCCGCTACCCGCTGTAGACCAATAGAAAATGCACAGCTGAACAACACATCAATAACATATTCCTATAAAACAAAGAACTCCCTGACTATTCCCGTTATGCACCACCATACCAATTAATCTTGCCCAAAATCAGCTCTCCCACCACTCAACTCCCTCCCCTTCTCTCTACCCGATTCCAAAATAAACATTCCCTTGTTTGGTAATCAGCTCGCAGCCCGGCTGACTTAGATCGTCTTTGTTCTGCATGACTACCCCTGAAACACAACAGTTTTTCACTGAGCTCTACCTGTGCAAAAATACTTTGGCCCATTTCTACACTGGCACTAAATTCATTCAGTGATCAACAAAATTAAAATAGACCTCGCCAGGAATCATTAAATTCCCTTACAGTAATATAAATCCTATTCAAAATGTAATACAAAATAATTTCCTTTAAAATGACATCTAACGTCTTCTGAATACACAGAACAACAAATGCACAAACAATAACGCATAAACAGTTACGCTAGCATCTGCATACTGCCCACAAGTTAAACACAACCCCAGGTTATCAATTAAAACCCCAGTAGTTACAATCACGTGGTCCCGCATTAATATTCATTAATTAACAGCCCCCACGTGCTTACAATTCCACAACTCCAATAATCATTAAAGAGCAGCACCCACGTGCTTACAATTTCACAACTCCACTCCCGTCTAAATATATATGTGTAACTGTTAACTCAGAATAAACTCTCAATGAGATACATTACACGCGCTCCCGCCATTCTGTACATTACCATAAATCACAGATGCGGGTTTCTCTACAGACCGTCTTTGAAATAATTCAAAGCACGCCCGTAACATCTCAACTCACAACCGGTCATAAATACTATTATTCCTTCAAGAAGGAATTAAATGGACCACCTACGTTTTCCCAGTTTATCACTAAGATAGTATTGATGGCTCTGGCGTTAAGAATTAAATTAAAAATAACTTCCCAAGAAAACTTACTGATCAGGCTAATACTCAATTACAATCAATAAAGTCTTCTTCTTCTTCCGTCCTTAGCCAAAGACCGACCAAGCAGTCAGAGGCCATCACGCCTTGTGGCGTCTTAAGGGCAACAGCAGAATGATTTTCTCTGTTGTAGTTTCCCATCACGCCTAGCGGCGTCTTTAGGGCAACAACAAATAGATCCATCTGCCGCTGTTTCCGTAATCGGTGTGACAAGCCAACGGGTGATCAGTAAAGTACCACGCTAATAAATCATGCTTAGCAAACTCGACTTTTCCCACTTAAAGGCAAATCGACAATTTTGCTCGGGTACACGGCTGGCAATTACATTTGAGAGAACGGGCTATGAAATACGAGCCTATATATAATCATAGACTCCTGCGCTGACCTCTGACGTCATTTGTGCGGCTTTGTTCTAAGCCCCAATGATCGGGCTGCCTTTCAATGCAGTTTGATCTCAGCCAATCAAAACTGTAAACAACTCTGACTCACCCTGTTACTGCTAGCGCGTGCTAAAGGTCACTACCCCACATTGAAACAAAGGATCGGGAATTAAGCTCAGCCCTCTACTGCTAAATGAAGCGAAAAAAATGGCCGAAAATAATTTAACTGCCGAAAAATACGTCTATTGCAAGCAATAGCTTTAAAAAGACTAAAACTGGTGCAAATCTGATCTAGGCTCTACAGTCATTCCTCTAGAATAAAACTGCAACAATTCCCTACACAACAACACTAAACACCATCTACTATTCATAGAGAAGAAACATAATGCAGATAAGATAAAACTCCATCGTAGTCTCACTCTGAAAAAAAAAACGTAAATAATAGAAGGAGAAGAAACATGGGGTGGATTACTTGTAATCCCTCCTAAAAATAGTGTAAATGATGCAAGGAGAAAAAGACATGGGCCATTTGAAAGACAGAATCTCAGTACTTCATCACTGGCTGCACATGGAACATAGTCTGCGTACCTGTTAATGTTTTTAAAGAGTGCTTGCAGCCCTTTCTTCGAGCCCTTCATGTTAGATGCATTATCGTAGGACGGAGCACGGATATTTTCAAGTGAAAGCTTATGTTCACCCAGGACGTGTTGTATTTTGTAGAACAAAGTCGTTGATGAATGGTTTTCTGTCGGTAAAAATGTTAAAAATCTCTCACAGGGTTTTCCATTACAGCAGTATCGAACCACAATTACCAGCTAGTCAACATGTGTCAGGTCAGGCGTAGAGTCAACAATAATAGAGTAGTATTTGGTGTCTAGGTTGTTGATTGGATTCACAGCTTGAGTAGTATTTGGTGTCTAGGTTGTTGATTTGATTCACAGTTTCATCTTGCACATGTTTTCCCATAATTTATATTATTTTCTCATACACGGTTTTGGATTGGTAAGTAGCACTTACTTTTTCATTTTCACATTTCTCGAGATGTTCATGTAAAAATGGATCGAATTCTGCAATAAGTTCAATGGCCCCCATGAAGTTTCCATTATTTGGTGAGCCCCACTTCTCCTCATGACCTCTAAATGCCACACCTCTTTCATTTAAAAACTTTATAACAGCAACAACTCATTTCAGTACTTCAAAAAAGTACTGTATGGTTTTTGTCATCTGTTCTTCAAGTTGCTGATCCACAGTATTTTTATCTGACTTTCTTGTTATCCAACACAACATCGCCCTCTTATGTTCCATGCTGTCTTCATGATTCTCAAGAGTTCTGAGTACATTCGTCCAGTCAGAAAACCCACCTGTTGTAAGTGATGTTTGGCATTTAGAAAAGAGTTTGCAAACAAAACAAAAAATACAGCCTTTGCTCTTTGAATAATCTAACCATGATCTCATCACAGTCTGGCCATTTTTTTCAAAATATTTGTTTGAGAAACTTCTGTTTTGCTCCTTCTAAACCCTGCTTGATTCGGTATACACATCATCTGGTTTTTTATTTTGAAAAAAATCCTATGTCTTGCATTAAACAATTCTCTATGAAATCATTATCAACTGTTATGGGCCAATTTTCGAGGTCACTGTATTCTTTGAAATCACTGAATTCGCTTCCTGTTTTATGTTTCTGCTAAGTCTCTGTTTGTTCCGCGGTACATTCATGTTGACCACTGTGATCGTCATCTGTATTAAAAGCGTCAACAGTGGGTTGAATATTGCTAGAAAGAGCTCCCACAGTTTGTGCACTATCAGTGGCTTCAACGGTGTTTGCTTGGCTTGTTTCAACTGTAGGTGTTGATAAACTTGACATTGCCAAATAGTTTGTTAGTTTTTGACATTTAGAGATTTCGTCAGATCGCTTTTCCTTGAGTTTGCGTTTTTGGTATCCACTTAAGTACTTTCGTGAAGTCATTGTTTTTCCACTAGGGTCTTGACCTCTGTTAAAAAGGGGAAAACACTACATTAGCCACAGCAGAACAGCCAACTCACCGCGACACTCCACCTTTACAACATCTGTGCTACTGACTCTCAAACTTTGGGATTGTTGAAATATATACAACAACAAATTAATCAATTTGAGTCGTGCGACTATTGTCGCATGTTTTGAAAAGACAAAATTTTAGATCTACTTTCTGAGAAAGCTTTTTTTCGTTTACGGCTAGCCTACATTATACTTTAATAACATTTTAATTTTTTATTTTAACTATTATTTTGTATTGAATTACATTATATTATTAATATAATAATTTTTTTTTAAAAATACCCCTTCTTATACAGTAGACCCAACATTTTTAAGCAATGTGGACTAAAGTCGCTTTTGGGGCCCCTCCGGGATTGGGGCCCTGAAGCTTAAGCTTCATTAGTTTCATAGTAGATCCGCCACTGTGTACGGTATGTCCCAAGAATTCCAACTCTTTACATCCAATACAACATTTGGTTGGTCTAGCAGTCAAGTTAGCCTCTCTGAGTCTATCAAACAGCATACTCAAAGAGTTAACGTGTTCCTCAAATGTTTCAGTAGCAATGAGGATATCATCCATAAAATTCGAGATACATGGATTTTTCAGGGGATCGAACAATTTTCGCATCATCCTAGAAAACACACTCGGGGCATTTTTCAACCCAAACGACAGCATGTTGAACTCATAATGGCCTTCCGAGGTGCTAAAGGCTAAGTAAGGTCTAACCTCAGGCTTTACTGGAATTTGATAATAGCCTTTGCTAAGATCCACCTTAGAAAAATATTTTGCCCTGTTCAGCCTGGCAAAACGTTGAGTAGTATCAGGCAATGAATCCACCTGACCTTCTGTGACAGCATTCAGTTTCCTGTAATCTATGCACAGTCTATGTTCTCCAGATGGTTTTTGCAACAAAACCACACAGGAGCTATAAGGAGATTCACTGTGAGAAATAATCCCTTCTTGTAACAAATAATCTATCTCCTCTTTCAAAGCTTTTTCCTTAGCGAAAGGAATAGAATAAGGCCTCATACAGATGGGTGTTGGGTCTAGTAGTTTCATATCATATTCCAACAAATTGGTGTGCCCCGGCTTATCCGTTAACACGTCTGTATGTTTCTCCAGGACCTTTTGAATCTTCTCCCTCTGTCCTTTTGTCAGTTTTTTTTTACTTAAACGAGTGGTCAGTTCGTTCACATAGTGATATGATGAGGTAACAGTCTCTTCTGCCTTCTCATCTGTCCACGTCCTCAATAAGGTTACATATGGACCTTTTCTTGGCCTCCCAAATAGGGTTTCCGGTGCAATTCCGGTCGAAGTTCCAATGGACTTTTTATTGGCCTCCCAAATAGGGTTACCGGTGCCATTCCGGTTGAAGTTCTAGTGGACTTTTTATTAACCTCCCAAATAGGGTTACCGGTGCCATTCCGGTTGAAGTTCCAATGGACTTTCCTTCTATCATCACTTACAAATCGTCCACTACCAATTCGTTTCCTGGGGTGGTCTCCCCTCAGGTTCCAATTCACAGTGAGAGAACTGTTCTCTCTTTTATTTTCCTCCAGTTCACATAATTCCGACCGAGGGATTGTCGGCTTATTCTGGGGTAAAATCACTTTTTGTACTCGTCGCAGAGTTGCCATTCTAACACATTCAAGTGAGGACTGTGTGTGAAAAGGGGGTTATTATTTTTCTTACCATTTTCAGGCCTAAGTTTGCCCCGTGGCGTTTCTAGGTCCTGATTATTATTGTCCCCACTTGTGGGTGTTCCCTCATGAAATATGCCGCAGGCTTCTACAAAATTCTCAATAATTATCTTTACATCTGGCCAATAATATTTTTGAGAAACCTTTTGGCAGATGGTACCTACTTTCTCGTGGTCCCCATCTTTTCCAACATGTAAACTCCGTATTACGTCTGCCCTAAACATCTTGGGAAGTACCAGTTGTCCGTGACCGTTTGAACCAGTTCCGGCCTTCCTATATGGCAATTTATTCTTCATGTAAAATTCTCCTTTATTAGGAGGTGTATGGCAGTTACGCAATTTTTGAAAGCACGGCTTCAGTGACCTATCTTCGGCCTGTGCCTTCCTCATCTCTTCTGGATGAGTATTTATAGGTTCATATTCTTCCTTCTTGGACTGTGATCTGGTCTGCACTGTTGCCATGACCAGAGGTCTCTTGGGAGTCCCCAAGAAGACATAACGACACCCCAATATGAGAGGGTAAATGGGTGCGTCTATCACTGCTGCTCTGATTATTCCTTCCACATAGCGAGTTTTCACTGTTATCCTTGCAATGGGAAGTGTCATGAGTGGTAGGTCCTTAGTCGCCCCTTGTATCTCCACTGTTTCTGTGGTATACTGATCTGGGTTCACCAAGTGCGAACTCACGACAGAATCAAAATCTAAACCTGTGTCATAGAGGCACCTAATGGTGGCCCCATTACAGACTACATCCTCACACACTGGGGGTGATAAGGTTCCTGCTGTCCAGTAGGTTTGCCCTTTTCTCCCTTGTTCCCCCTTTTCATATTTCATAGCAGCAAATCCAGAAGGTTTACTAGTACAAAATTTGGTGTCATGTCCCTCTCTCTTACACCATTTACAATAAAATCTACCTTGATGAAAAGATTTTCTTTCATCATATTTTCTGTCCTTGAACTGTGGGTTTTTGTTTTTATAGTCATTTCGTGGCCTATCAAAGTTTTGCTTACCTTTGTTGTCAAATTTATTAAAGTTTTGTGGAGCCCTATAATTGTCTACGTGTTTCTTTTTGGCGCCAGCTACCTCTGCCTGGTCTGCCTGATACCTTTCAGCGACATTAAGTAACTCACCCAGCCTCTCTGCACCTTGTTCCATGAGAAACTTTCTCAAGTCTGGAGCCATGGACTCTCTCAATTGCTCAATAAGGATCATTTCTTTTATATCTTGGGTTTTCCCCAGAGCAGTCCATTTCTCCAAGTACGTCTCTAAACGTGCAGAGAACTGGTGATAGGTCTCACCCGACAGTAGCTTGGCATTTCTAAATTTTTTCCTATAAAATTCTCCGTTCTTTTCATACCTTAGCAAAAGAGCCTGCTTTACCATGTCATAATTGTCTTGGTTATTCCTGCTCATTTTGGAAAAAACTTCATAAGCTGTTCCCCTAAGACCTTGGGATAACTTCAGGCCCTATCTTTTCTTTTCTAGCCCATAAGTTGTAGCTAATACCTCGTACCTACTTAAATATGCTTCAATATCATCGTCTCTCTCAACGAAATAATCTAAGTGAAACCCCATAGTTGAGTTTGAGGCCCCCTGAATAGCAGTAGCTTCAGAGGTAGAGGGGCTGTGACCATAGTCAGGAGCATGACCTTGTAACTCCAGCTCCCTCAGTCGCAGCTCGTGCTCCCTCTGTAATCTTTTATCTTCTGCTTCCCTCTCTAATCTTTTATCTTCTGCTTCCCTTTCTAATCTTTTATCTTCTGCTTCCCTTTGCAGTCGTTTTTCTTCCGCCTCTAATCTCTTAGCCTCAGCCTCAATTTTTCTTTCCTCCAACTGCAGCCTCTTCTCTTCAGCTAACCTATGTTCTTCCCTAGCAATAAACTTATCACATTCTGAGGTGACATAGTCAATCAAGACTTGACCCTCCATGTTCATGTCTCTCGCAGTCTGCACAGCAGCAGAGCGAAACTTTGCCAAATCTGCCATCTGATAAATACTAAAATGTTCTAACTCAATTTCTAAAATAAGTACAACTCTAATTAATTTATTCAAGGCTCTGACACTTCATCAAATTCCCAAATCTTGAGCAATATAATAATGGGGATTCCCTGGGTAAATAGAAATGTTGTTACTGCTAACTCCCAGAACAGGACCCCAATTAAGTAATAATATGAGAAATTCAAATCCCGGACGAGTCCCCAATATATGTAGCAAGTGTAATTTGCTGGGGAGGTTAAGATGTTACCTAAAAGGAAAGCAAGTCCAGTCAACATGCCTCCAAAAACCAGACAACCACTTTTTCGATAACACGATAACCATCGCAAATCATCTCTGACAAGACACCAACGTCCTTCTCAGGACGCCACTACTCGAGGAAAGATCGCGTTATCGTCAAAATGCCCAGACATAAGCCACACGCTAAAAAGAGGAAGGTCTACACCAGCCCACCAGCGCAGAACAGCCAGGGTAATCACAATATCACAATCAACAATGACAGACAGCCAGAGAGCAAGACTGCCCCAAGTACTCGTGCCGGGACCGGCCCTTCTATAACTCCGGACACGACGGAGTTAGCTGCGACATGCGTCGACCCGACTGAGAGTCTGAGTGGCCCGACCCCTTGCCTAGATAAAGAAGACCCAGAACATAAAGAAATATGGAGAGCGTTACGACAGCTGGAGAAAAGAAAACAACAGCTTATATCCAGGCTGCCACCACCACACGTACCCGACTCGTCAGCAGAAACCCGGTCTATGACAGAGAAGCCGCACGATGCCGAGATGACAGCCGACCCACCTGCAAGCACTATGAAGGAAGTGATAGAGGCAGCTCCTCAACACAGACAGGTACAAGAGGAAGATATCGCAGAGACCATTTTAGATGCACTTCGAAGACTTGAAGACGGAGACGAGTCCCTTAGGCTCGCTCTTCAAGAAGCAACAGTAGAAGCTACCCCAGTCGTGCTGGACATCGAAACCACTGAGAAGCAAGCTACCATTCCTGATCCTGAGGAAACAACAGCTGACAACTCAAGGGCTCAGACGCAAGATAAGACACCGTATAACAAAGAACAGGAACAAGATTCGAACCAAGCCTGTAGAAGGAAACAAAGACCAAACACTAAAAAGACAAACAACACAGAAACGATACAGGAGAGGATCGTAAAGAATACCCAGACGTCAGGAAGTGAGGCCTCACTCAGGGCCCTACCCGACAACAAAGTGATCAACATCCTCGAGGTGATAACTGGACGGAGAGGTATCGCCAAAGTAGGGAGGCACGAAAAGGGAGTAGTGCTTTCTCTTAACAACACAGACAAAACAACCTCGCTGATGATCGAACTGGAATCCGGTCCAAAGGAAATCCAGTTGCCCCACCAAATAAAAGTGGTGGTGGAAAAGTACAAGACAACAAAGAAATTGGTCATCAGAGGGGTGGATAGCAGATGTTCCGAAGGCGAGGTCCACAGACGCCTTCAAGCTGAAAACGCAAATCTTAAAATCACGCAGGTCGAAAGGCTAAAAACCTGGGCCAAGAAAGATACCAACCTGATGATAGTTACGGTAGAAGGATCGACAAGACCCGAGAGACTGACGCTCGAAACCACAACCAAAAAGACAGAAGCCTATATCCCTCCGGTGATGCAGTGCTCTAACTGCCAGAAATATTCACACACCAAGAAAACGTGCAGGAGAAATGCAGTTTGCCGGTATTGTGCGGGTAACCACCCATATCGCGACTGTACCAAAGCGAAGGAGGATAACAATTACAAGGCCATAAACCCAAACCGAACCTGTGCAAACTGCCTCGGAAACCACGGGGCTAAGTACCGAGGCTGCCCGATGTTCCAGGAAACAAAGAGCATCTTGAAAGAGGCCGTGTCCAAAAACATACCTTTCAAAGAAGCAAAAAACAGAGTGGCTGCGGATGGTGCAGAAAAACAAAGCGTTATCGACAGAAGACAGTTACACAAACTAACCGCTGAAGTCAAAGATATGAAAATGAAACTACAGGTCGTAAACAGAAACAAGCAGGCGCCCGAAGACGACAAAGACAACGGTGATGATGTAATAGAACTACAAAACGTCAGAGAAATGATGAAAGACATGCAAAGCCTTCAACAGCAGATAGAAGCAGATGTAAAGAGGCTGACAGAACTGACGGAAGAAAACTCAAAAATTCTCAAGAAAATTGAAGCAGAGCGAAGAGCCATCGAGGAAATGACAACAAACACAATAGCGACCAAAACAAACGAGCAATCAGACGAAGAAGTCATCGAAGAAACACTTGAAAAACTTCTACCAGCAATAATAGAAAAAACACTATTACAGATACAGGAAAGCAGGAAGACAAGAGATACAGAAACGAGGAAAGCAAAAACTAACCAAACGACACAAGACAGATAGGAAGGCAGGAAATGAACACACCACAACCGACAAGCAACGAAGAGGAAACCAGTCAACCAGCTAGTGGTCCTTTTAAGGACCAGTCCTTTTCAGGACTAACAGACGACTAGCACCGAAGAACCTAACACACAATATACCCCAATTATAACCAACTTTCAGGTTGAACAGGGTATTACAGCAACATAATAGACGAAAACAACAACAACAACAAGAAAGCTGTGTCTGTGCCAACCGTGTGAGGTCAAGCAAATGTAGGCCCCTGACTCTAAAAAAGATGATGATGATGTATTATCAGGAAACCTAACGCTACCTCCCTAGATCTCACACGGTCTGTATTTTTATTCTAGTGGCTGGTGTCTGATGTGACTAGTGTCTAGGGGTGAAATGACAATGGTGGTACATCAACACAATACACTTTAACTCACTATAAGGAAATGAATAAGACTGTGGTTAAAGTTTTCTTTAAAATTGAATGCTTTTTTTCTTTGTACAATTTAATCTGCCTGCCCTGCCATCTCTTTTGGACAGGTCTTTGAAAATGAGGAAAATATATTTTACATATACTGATTAACTAAAATGTTTGGACTCTTTGTCCGATAAGTATAATGTCAATATTATTCCTGTAGGTGTATTCACAGACTAAAACTTTAATAGCTACTAGTGTTAGTCATTTGTTAGGAGGAGCTGTTGTTTCATCACGCCCAATATAATTCTGTTTATTCTTGGAAATAACAATTTTTATTTGAATGAAGTGTCAGATGTCCCAGATGTTAACACATCACCTGGGATTCTTGGTATGAAGATAACAAGTCAGTATGTCGCTGCAGAGAATATATAGATCAGCACACACAAGCTCCTTCAGCATAAACTTTTGAATGGAGACTTTTTTCTTTACAATCACTCATCATGTATCCTGTCACCGGCTGGTAACAGGAAATAAAAAACCCTGCAATAAAAGACACCCTGGCCTTTTCACATCTGATCACAATTTCTTATCACTATGTACACATGATGGTATGGGGCCAGCCTCGTGTGCATACGGGTGCACCGGCCCCTAATTTATATGACTCACACCTTTCTGTGACCACACCTCAGGTCCCTATGGCAGATACGCCACTGTACTTTTACATAGTTTTCTTCAATACAATAACGTGGAGTAACCACATCTCCTTTTGTATGATTTTCTTTTCTTAATTATAAACGCTCTAGGCATGTTGAAGAGTGTTCATGGAACACTGAGGCTTACTAACATCTTCTAATACAATAATATTAATACATAATCATAACAATATGCAACAGTCAAATACAGTTCAATGTGAGGACTCAATAATGTTTGCTCCCGGCATGTCCTTCACTTTTCCCAATAGCAGTATCTAACTTTTGCAGTTTTAATCAAGCATATTAATACATAAAGCATTCTTACCACAAATTCAAAGAAATATGTCACAAATAACGTTGACTGGCAAAAGATATGGCCTCAGTTTTCTCTGCCCTGTCTAGACTGTGAATTTAGTATTTATTTTAAAATTTATCACATCTGATCTCAACGTACTTGTTGATATAAAAATTTCTTGTCAAATGGCCACGAGACCCCTAAGCTTTTGGCCAATATCTATTAGAGCTGGCCAATGAAATCAGGCGACTACCGAATTTTGAATTTAGTTTAAAAAAAAAAAAAAATTCCAAACAAACTATGTGTCTCGTAGTCCAATGGTCAGTCTGCGTTAGTTATGCCAATACAAAAAGATGTTTAGTTTTGGTTAACATTTTCCTACCTCCTCCTTTACTCCTATATTCTTATTCCACCCAATCGGATTTGAATTACTCCAATGCCTCTTTTTTAAACTTGCGTCCTCAATAACGTTATGTCTAAACGAGCAAGAACAACAGTCTGTCCGTCCTAGCGTTAGTAGACATATAGTATTATCTCAATAACTTGGCTAATAGTTGGACTACCATATATATTAAAACATATTATTTCTCAGGAGACACTAAGCTATCCTAATATATGATTTGTATGGTCAGTTTCATTATGATTTAGATTTTCAGTTTTGTCACTGTCAATCGTCAAATATAACTTTTACACAAGTCGGCCATCTCCCCCCCCCCCCTCATTCTCTATCACTTTTCTCATTATTCAAATAAACCAACTAGTTTGAGTGACGTCAGAAATACACTACGCGGCGAGAATTTAAACTGTCTGTGTGTTTATATCTGCTGGCTTTGCCCACAGCGTGTCTATAGTAAAGGAACCGCGTGCAGAGCGAAGAGGGTTTTTTTTTCAAAACGTTGGTAGTGTTGGCGTTAATTATTACAGTCGTTTCGTTCTTGCTACTGGAAAATGTCCGAGTTACTACTAATTTTTGCGTAAAAGTTAAAATACTACGTTAATTCAAACGGTAGTTTGGTGTCACAGTTCTGGCAGATCGTTAATTATAAGTCTTGCCTCAGTTTCATGCAGCAGATCGGGCAAGATGTTAATTGTACGTCTCGAAACCAAAACTAAAAGGCGTGTTAGATTTTTCGGCGGGTCATTTTTTTAAGCATTTCCACTGCACAAAAGGCAGCGCTCTACTGGCGTTGACGATGGCAATCGTCAGACACCTGCGGGCGGGTTTATTTATTATCATAGGACTAAAATCTTACTGAATTTCGCGATGATCTCCCAGATTTCGCTACAGTATCATCGCCGGTGCTACGGAGTTCGTGCACTGTGCTGAGATCCTCCTTGTGTGATCTAAGGGAGGAGATCGGAGCACTGATGGAGTTGTCCGTGTGCAATGAAGACGGTCTCAAAACCAAACCAAACCAAACCCCTTCAAATATGAAATACAGTCTATATTCGCGGGACATTATTTCCAATACTTTAAACCCCTTACTTTAGAATAGTTATTCCACATTCTTTTAGTTATTATATAAAATAAAATTGGCCGCGTCATTGCTGGTTAAAACTTAATAAAAATTAAAATGTACCAAGAAAGGAAACTGGATGCAAAGTTTCAGCTCTCCCTGATGAGTGAAGCAAGGAGATTTTGAGCTTTAAATATTTGAAAGGCGACAAATATATAAAACTCAAGTGATCTTAAATAAAAGTGGTTAATAACCGATCTCTAAGGCGGTGTCAGTAGCATAAGTTACTCCTCCACCCCTTTTTAAAATCCTTCATACAATTAGCCACCTACGTTGCCTGTTATTTTCACATTAACATCCACGTCAGAACACGGGGAATACAGCGAAAGCCCTACTAGACGCCTACAGGAAACATTAAAAATAAAAAATGCCGAGTTTAAAAAAAATAACTTTTCGAGCTTCACATCTGTCACTCAAAGCTGTCTCAACAGACGTGAACCGGGGCTGTTTATAGTGGACAACAATCTAAAGGGAAACGTATAAAAACACCACACAACTTCAGGACGTGAAGCTGTGACAATGCCTGAGTCTCACATTACATCAATCTGACACAGCAAGTAGGGCAAGCTATCAAGATCTTCTGGAACAGCACTCAGGACACGCAGTAAGCCGACAAATAATTATCATCGTAGACTAGAAGCTACTGCAGTACCTCTCAAACTATTAATAAATATCATATCTGACAAGAAGCTCCATCAGTGTTTCTCAAACCATTAATAAATATTCCATCTGACAAGAAGCAACATCAATGTTTCTCAACTATTTGGGAACTGTGTACCTCCATAGAAATGTCCTTAAATCTTCCAACTCATTCCTAAAAAGATGCCACTAACAGAGTAATACAGGAACTAAAATATAAATAGAGATTGTCGATAAGTGGTCAATATTAAAAAGTTGATTAAAAATATAAACGATAATCTGCGAGGACCTTGCCCACAGCTTGGGTTCTGCAGAACGTGGGTTCACAAACACTGAGCTAACAGGGGGAAAAAAGCGATTACAGCTTAAATTTTCCCTTCAGTTTCAAGATGTGAGATATATCTATTGTTGCTGTTGCTGTCTCTTGACATCGAAACGCTTTCTTACATTATATCACTTAGCAGCATTTTGCAACGTTGTTTATTCAAGCTAGAAAGAAAATTGTGCTTTTCTGAGGGTATTACATGATCTGATTTTGTGATGATAGGCTATGGTCACCAATTCTTGAAACAGAGTTGCTGTTACATTTACGTCACCTGTATTAGGTCCCCGGAGTTCTCTGATTAGGCAGAAAAGGAAGACGACTACTGCCCTCTCAGGCATGTCGTACAAGGCGACTAATATGAGGTTGTGCATGGGGATGACAACGTCATCATATAAAACAAAATGTCACAGATACCACTACTGCAAGAGCACGTAAATGATTGGTGCATATTTCCTTCAGGGGGGACCAGCTGCAGTGGTAGCGCCATGCTTCATGAGGAGCGCACAAACATGATGACGATTTATTAGGTCCCAACGTTATACTGACAATCTCTGTCACATCAGGCACAAACATGATGACGATTTATTAGATGCTGTCATGAAATATTCTAATCCACATATATAAATTATTAGGTAAATATGAAGCCTAACAAATAAAATTAATAAAGAGAAGAGCAATGGTAAAATGACAGTGCTGTCCCAAAGAATGTACTCGAAATCCCCCTTGTTTTCTGCTTCGTCTGCAAATTGTAACGCTTTCACGTTGATAGTAAAGCTTACTGTATTATTACCCGCCTTCTTCAATGAAACGTGTGCTGTATTTCTTGGAAAAGCATTGAGACGTACTGCGTAATGACCTAAATTAACCCTAACATTAATTATACTGCGTTACCAAAACGAACGAACAGATGGACTAAAGGGATAAAAAGAGAAGGGAGAGGCAGAAAGCCGAACACTAAACCCGCTTCGCGCGATACACAATTACTACCATCACGCGTGTAAGTCTACATGCACTAATTTTTTTTCAGACGGACAGTGATAAAATACACTACCCTTTCCCAGAGTTAGGTTTATAAATCATAACAGACTCTTATTAGAAAAGACAACATTATATGGGTTTACGTTTGAACACATAACAGTACCCAGACAGCACATCTTCTAAACAGGAGATAGAAGAAATTGCATATTTTGAACGCAGCCACGTAGCTCCTTTAAATTAGTATTTTTGGGTTCCTTAGGGCTTGCTGACAAATAATATGTAAAACGTTACGCAAATAGTCCAGGAATTAATAAATTATACCCAAAATAAAATATTGGGGGTGCCTGACAGCATAAAATCATTTCTGCTCATAAAATTTTTTTTATAACGTGTTTGAAAAAAACCTTACGTTACATAAATAGCCTACCATGTAAACTCCAAATTGATTGGAGCGCAACAAATGAAAGCCTAACCCCGATTGGTCGGGCTATAAATACTATCTTGGTTGTTGGGGGAGACGGGAAAAGATAACATTTTTTCAAACACTTGTCGAAACGTGGCTCATTGGCCAGTCTCGCTGATATACACACTTGGGAGCGTTAGTTCGAGACCACTAATTCAAATAAGCTTGATAAAGCGACAGTACGTTGAAGCCAGCTCACATTTTTGCTAAAATAAAAGCCTGGAACATAGGCAGAACGGAATTTGTGCCAGTTTGTGCCAGAATTCATTGCTAATCAACGTATCTGTGTTTATTTCCATGAAATTGTGGTAAGCTTGAACCATTCAGTATCTTTTAATGAAAAATTGAATGTGAATTGTTGATTTATGCCTGTATATATATGTGTAGTTCAGTGGCAAACGTGAGGTAAAGCCTATAATGCTCCAGCCTGAACAGAGGGTGTCGGAGAGAAGTAAAACGGCATGGAATGGCCAAGTAGTACACTGACACCTGGATGATGGACTAGAAAGAAATAATGCTGGAAGTGCAGAGGCGTAGTAACCATTAAGAAGGGTAATACTGGAATAAAGTATTTCAAATGAAGCTGACTGTTGGCCTAACGCTCTGAACGCAATGTTTGTGCTGTATTGTGATCAGTGTAAAAGAGAATATAAATTAGTTATGAAGTAGAAGGTACATCCTTCTTGATTTCAGGGACAGTGGTCTTGATGGTAGTGAGCAGCACCTGGTCAGAGATTTGCTGAATCCAGAGTCGGACAGCATACTCCTTGGTCTTTTTAGCTATCAGTGAGGTGTCTCCTGAGCCCAGAGGAGAATTCGAGCAGAGGAGTCCTTTCCTGCCGCCATCACTAAAGATAAGCAGAGCTGGCCAGCTGAGCTCAACATTATGTCCCCTCATCTTGAACTGATTTTTTAAAATTAACATTAAGAGGGGAATTTACTTGTCTTAAAATCAGGAACTGTGAACATCTACAATAATGGTCCCTAAAGACAAACTATTGAAGTCATGATGACAAATACCAACAGAGCTTGAACAAAACAAAACCAGTATTACCTCATTTTACCACTACACAATTGACACACATAGAACATTGGTAATAATATATGTCACTACAATATTCATATTAAATACATTCTGTACATAACTTGTAATTTAAATTGATTGTGATTCCTGGTTCCCTTGTAGTTGAATCAGGACACATATTCATTCATGCCAGTAATGAATACATATTGTTATTTGAAACGTTACTAGTGACTTCTGTAAGATATTCTCATAGAGTGTTATATGTATGTGAGTGTCACCGTGTTGTCAAGAGTAGTGGATTAAATTAAATTGTTTATCTGTCTGTTGTTGTGACTTACACTTCACCATACTCATACCCTAGACACATAACGTAGCATCACACTATTCCAGAATAATTCTGACTGAGATAAAGAGATATGTGGTAGCAAGTAAGGTTATCTATAATACACTACTCTTAATAGATATAGATACCTTCACAGCTGATCTCAGTCAGTACACTAAGTTCCCTATAAGTATTTATAACATCCCACTTCACCACATATATTGGGGGCTCGTCCGGGATTTTGAATCTTTAACTATTAAAAATATTGGGGATAATTCACTTCAGGGAATATAAGAATTAAAAGGTATCCTTGGGTGGAATTAAATAAGGTTGAGCTCACGGTGCCTGTGTTGTCCATTAGAGATTGAATTGTTGGTTAGACATTGTATAAATTTACATAATAGACAATGGCGGACCTGGCCAAATTTCGATCTGCTGCGGTTCAGACTGCAAAAGAGTTAGGATTAGATGGGCAAGTTATGGTTGCCTATGTCACAACGGAATGTGACAAATTTATTGAACGCGAAGAAAGAAGGTTTGAAGCCGAAAGAAGGTTAGAGGCTGAAAGGGAAATTAAGAAGTTACAATTTGAAGCTGAGGCTGAGACTAAGAGGTTGCAGATTGAAGCTGAGGCTGAGACTAAGAGGTTGCAGATTGAGGCTGAGGCTAAGAAATTAGCTGCAGAAAGGGAAGCCGAGGAAAGAAGACAAGCTGCAGAAGAAAGAAGATTGACTGCAGAGAGGGAAGCAGAAAAGGAGGAGAAAAGATTACAAAGGGAACATGAATTACGACTAAGGGAGTTTGAGTTTCAAGGCCATGCTCCTGAAAATGGTGCCAGTCCCTTTGCCTCTGATGCTACGGTTACTCAAGGAGCCTCAATCTCAGCTATGAATTTTCATTTAGATCATTTTGTTGAGAAAGACGATGATATTGAGAGCTATATAAATAGGTACGAACTATTAGCTACCACGTATGGGTTGGAGAGAGAAAGGTGGAGCTTAAAGTTATCTCAGGGACTTCGTGGGGCAGCTTATGAAGTTTTTGCAAAAATGAGCAGAGGTGATCAGGAAAATTATGACATGCTAAAGCAGGCTCTTTTGTTAAGGTATGAAAAGAATGCAGAGTTTTACAGGAAAAAATTTAGGAATGCTAAACTACTGTCAGGTGAAACCTATCACCAGTTCTCTGCACGAATAGAGACATACTTGGAGAAATGGACTTCTCTGGGGAAAACCCAAGATCTTAAGGAAATGGTCCTTATAGAGCAACTAAGAGAGTCCATGGCTCCAGACCTGAGAAAGTTTCTCATGGAACAAGGTGCAGAGAGGCTGGGTGAGTTGCTAAATGTTGCTGAAAGGTATCAAGCAGCTCAAGCAGAGGTAACAGGTAATAAAAAGAAACAGGTGGACAACTTTAGGGCACCACAGAACTTTAATAAATTTGATCCTAAGGATCAAAATAAAGGTAAGCACCAATTTGATAGGCCACGGTATGACAATAAAAATAAATTCCCACAATTCGATGAAAGGAAATATGATGAAAGAAAATCTTTCAACCAAGGAAAAAGGTGGTGTAAAAATTGTAAGATGAACAATCATGACACTGACCATTGTAGAAGGAAACCTCCTCATTTTGCTGCTATGACATCGGGGAAAAAGGAAAAGAAGGGCAAACCTGAAGAATTACAGGAACCATACCACCCCCCAGTGTGTGAAGATGTCATTTGTAATGGTGTCACTATAAGATGTTTATATGATACCGGTTTAGATTACGATTCCGTTGTGAGTTCTCACCTGGTGCAGGCCGATCAATACACCACAGAAACAGTGGAGATTCAAACTGCAACCAAGGATGTAGCTACCATGACACTTCCCGTCGCCCGAATAAAAGTGAAAACGCGATATGTGGAAGGAATCATAAAAGCAGCAGTGATAAATGAGCCAATCTACCCTCTAATATTGGGGTGTAGATATGTCTTCTTGGGGAATCCCAAGAGACCTGTGATATTGGCAACAGTGCAGACCAGATCACAGACAAAGAAGGAGGAGGATAATCCCATAAATACTCACCCAGATGAGATGAGGAAGGCACAGGCTGAGGACAAAACACTCAAGCCATGTTTCAAGAAGTTGCCCAAATCTCATACACCTCCAGGCAAGGGAGAGTTTTTATATGAAGAACAAATTGATATATAGGAAGGCTGGATCTGAATCCAATGGTCACGGACAGCTGGTCCTTCCCACTTCATATAGGACTAAAGTGTTGGAACTAGGACATGCGATTCCCTTCAGTGGTCATATGGGAATCAGCGCAACAGGACAGCGAATAGCTTGTCACTATTTCTGGCCAGGAATAACTGAAGATATCAAACGATATGTAAAATCCTGTCCAGAGTGCCAACGAGTAGCACCTAAACATTGGACTGCACCAGCAACTCTGGGGGAAATGCCCATAGTGGGAACACCCTTTGAGAGAGTTGCCGTGGATCTTGTGGGACCTCTCACCCGAACCAAGAGAAGGAACAGCTACATTCTGACTCTGGTGGACACTTGTTCTATGTGGGGAGAGGCAGTAGCCCTGTCATCGATTGATTCTAAACATGTGGCAGAGGCATTGCTCACAATTTTCACAAGGTTAGGCTTTCCCAATCAAATCTTGACTGATAATGGCTCTCAGTTCAAGGGGAAACTAACTGAAGAAGTTTTCAGGATCTTTCAGGCCAAACACTTCCATTGTAGTGTGTATCATCCCCAAGGGAACGGCCAAGTGGAAAGATTTAACGGCACATTAATGTCGATCCTGAGAAAGTTGGCACACGAAAAACCAGATACATGGGACCAGTACCTGCACGCCGCCCTCTTTGCTTATCGGGAGGTACCCCATAGTTCAACCGGTATGGCCCCGGCAACATTATTGTTTGGAAGGCCAATAAAAGGTCCACTTGAAGTTATGTTAAGAACGTGGACTGATGAAAAGGCAGAGGAAAACATTACATCTTCATACCAGTATGTGAATGAGCTGACCACTCGGTTAAAAACTGGCTGGAAACTTGCCAATGAAAATTTGAAACAAGCCAGGAAGAAACATGCTGCCTATTATAACAGGAAGGCGAAAGACAGAAATTTGGCTGTGGGAGAGAAGGTACTGCTTCTTTTGCCCGGGAGTCAGAATAAGTTACAAATTGGATGGCAGGGTCCATATACAGTTCTAGAGAAGGTGTCTAGAACAAATTATAAGATAGATAAGAAGGGGAAAGAAAAAATCTATCATGTGAATCTCCTGAAGAAATATTTGGAAAGAGAACATCAGGAAGAGACACACTTGTTGACCTTGTCCATCGCCATGGAGATGAAAAAGGAACCACTTTCATCATTTGAATATCCATTACACCCCTGTGAGACAGCAGCACAGGTGAAAATCAGTACACATTTAACGAAAACTCAGAAAGAGAGAGTGCAACAGGTTCTAAATAATCATGCAGAGGTGTTAACAGACCGACCAGGGCATACAAACCTATTGGAATATGATATGAAATTAATAGACTCCACACCTGTCTGTATGAAACCATATTCGATTCCGTTTGCTAAGGAAAAAGCTTTGAAGGAAGAGATAGACTATCTGTTGAAGGAAGGAATTATTTCGCACAGTGAGTCTTCGTATAGTTCCGGTGTTGTACTTTTAAGGAAGCCCTCTGGAGAACATAGACTCTGTATAGATTACAGGAGACTGAATGCTATTACAGAAGGACAGGTGGATCCATTGCCGGATACAAATCAGCTGTTTGCCAGACTAAATAAAGCTAAATATTTCTCAAAAGTGGATCTGAGTAAAGGATACTATCAGATTCCAGTAAAGCCTGAGGTTAGACCATACCTAGCTTTTAGTACCTCAGAAGGACACTATGAGTTTAATAGATTGCCATTTGGATTGAAGAATGCGCCTAGTGTCTTCTCTAGAATGATGAGAAAATTATTGGATCCTCTGAATAATCCCTGTATAACAAATTTTATGGATGATATCCTTATAGCAACAGAAACATTTGAGGAACACATTGACTCTCTGAACATGCTGTTTGATCGACTTAGGGAGGCAAATTTAACAGCCCGACCAACCAAATGTTGCGTTGGATGTAAAGAATTGGAATTTTTGGGACACACAGTTTATCAGGGAAACATGACCCCTGACCCAAAGAATTTAGAGAAACTACAGAAAGCCCCGAGACCACAAACCCAGAAGGACGTGAGATCCTTTGTCTCATTATGTGGTTTCTACCAGAAGTATATCAAAAACTTTAATTCCATATGTGCACCTTTAACGGAATTGACACGTAAAGGACTTCCAGATCGCATTACATGGACACCACAATGTGAAATGACTTACCAAGAATTGAAGGAAAAGCTCACAAGTAAACCCATTTTGAAATTACCTGACTTAAGTCAAGAATTCATAGTAAGGACGGATGCAAGTAATATTGGGCTAGGTGCAACTTTACTACAGAAATCAGATGCATTGGATGGGGAATTAAGCCCAGTGGCATATGCTAGCAGAAAGTTGAATAAAGCTGAAATCAACTACTCAACTAGCGAAAAAGAATGTCTTGCAGTAATATGGGCAATAAAGAAATTCAATATTTATCTATATGGGAAGGCATTTAAGTTGCAAACTGACCACAAACCTTTATCGTTTTTAGCACAGGCTAAGCATGAGAACTCTAGGTTACTCCGATGGTCTTTGCTTCTGGCTCCATATAATTTTAGCATTGAATATATATCTGGAAAAACAAATCTGGGAGCGGATTTTTTAAGCCGCCATCCGTGTGATGAGAATCACCGTAAACCCCAGAAATAATAATAAATTTCTCTATGTGTATATAGAATAAAGGACTGACATATAATGTCTGTTTTAAGAGGGGAAGTGTCATGAAATATTCTAATCCACATATATAAATTATTAGGTAAATATGAAGCCTAACAAATAAAATTAATAAAGAGAAGAGCAATGGTAAAATGACAGTGCTGTCCCAAAGAATGTACTCGAAATCCCCCTTGTTTTCTGCTTCGTCTGCAAATTGTAACGCTTTCACGTTGATAGTAAAGCTTACTGTATTATTACCCGCCTTCTTCAATGAAACGTGTGCTGTATTTCTTGGAAAAGCATTGAGACGTACTGCGTAATGACCTAAATTAACCCTAACATTAATTATACTGCGTTACCAAAACGAACGAACAGATGGACTAAAGGGATAAAAAGAGAAGGGAGAGGCAGAAAGCCGAACACTAAACCCGCTTCGCGCGATACACAATTACTACCATCACGCGTGTAAGTCTACATGCACTAATTTTTTTTCAGACGGACAGTGATAAAATACACTACCCTTTCCCAGAGTTAGGTTTATAAATCATAACAGACTCTTATTAGAAAAGACAACATTATATGGGTTTACGTTTGAACACATAACAGTACCCAGACAGCACATCTTCTAAACAGGAGATAGAAGAAATTGCATATTTTGAACGCAGCCACGTAGCTCCTTTAAATTAGTATTTTTGGGTTCCTTAGGGTTTGCTGACAAATAATATGTAAAACGTTACGCAAATAGTCCAGGAATTAATAAATTATACCCAAAATAAAATATTGGGGGTGCCTGACAGCATAAAATCATTTCTGCTCATAAAATTTTTTTTATAACGTGTTTGAAAAAACCTTACGTTACATAAATAGCCTACCATGTAAACTCCAAATTGATTGGAGCGCAACAAATGAAAGCCTAACCACGATTGGTCGGGCTATAAATACTATCTTGGTTGTTGGGGGAGACGGGAAAAGATAACATTTTTTCAAACACTTGTCGAAACGTGGCTCATTGGCCAGTCTCGCTGATATACACACTTGGGAGCGTTAGTTCGAGACCACTAATTCAAATAAGCTTGATAAAGCGACAGTACGTTGAAGCCAGCTCACATTTTTGCTAAAATAAAAGCCTGGAACATAGGCAGAACGGAATTTGTGCCAGTTTGTGCCAGAATTCATTGCTAATCAACGTATCTGTGTTTATTTCCATGAAATTGTGGTAAGCTTGAACCATTCAGTATCTTTTAATGAAAAATTGAATGTGAATTGTTGATTTATGCCTGTATATATATGTGTAGTTCAGTGGCAAACGTGAGGTAAAGCCTATAATGCTCCAGCCTGAACAGAGGGTGTCGGAGAGAAGTAAAACGGCATGGAATGGCCAAGTAGTACACTGACACCTGGATGATGGACTAGAAAGAAATAATGCTGGAAGTGCAGAGGCGTAGTAACCATTAAGAAGGGTAATACTGGAATAAAGTATTTCAAATGAAGCTGACTGTTGGCCTAACGCTCTGAACGCAATGTTTGTGCTGTATTGTGATCAGTGTAAAAGAGAATATAAATTAGTTATGAAGTAGAAGGTACATCCTTCTTGATTTCAGGGACAGTGGTCTTGATGGTAGTGAGCAGCACCTGGTCAGAGATTTGCTGAATCCAGAGTCGGACAGCATACTCCTTGGTCTTTTTAGCTATCAGTGAGGTGTCTCCTGAGCCCAGAGGAGAATTCGAGCAGAGGAGTCCTTTCCTGCCGCCATCACTAAAGATAAGCAGAGTGGCCAGCTGAGCTCAACATTATGTCCCCTCATCTTGAACTGATTTTTTAAAATTAACATTAAGAGGGGAATTTACTTGTCTTAAAATCAGGAACTGTGAACATCTACAATAATGGTCCCTAAAGACAAACTATTGAAGTCATGATGACAAATACCAACAGAGCTTGAACAAAACAAAACCAGTATTACCTCATTTTACCACTACACAATTGACACACATAGAACATTGGTAATAATATATGTCACTACAATATTCATATTAAATACATTCTGTACATAACTTGTAATTTAAATTGATTGTGATTCCTGGTTCCCTTGTAGTTGAATCAGGACACATATTCATTCATGCCAGTAATGAATACATATTGTTATTTGAAACGTTACTAGTGACTTCTGTAAGATATTCTCATAGAGTGTTATATGTATGTGAGTGTCACCGTGTTGTCAAGAGTAGTGGATTAAATTAAATTGTTTATCTGTCTGTTGTTGTGACTTACACTTCACCATACTCATACCCTAGACACATAACGTAGCATCACACTATTCCAGAATAATTCTGACTGAGATAAAGAGATATGTGGTAGCAAGTAAGGTTATCTATAATACACTACTCTTAATAGATATAGATACCTTCACAGCTGATCTCAGTCAGTACACTAAGTTCCCTATAAGTATTTATAACATCCCACTTCACCACAGATGCCAACATTATACTTACAATCTCTGTCACATCAGGCACAAACATGATGACGATTTATTAGGTCCCAACATTATACTGACAATCTCTGTCACATCAGGCTCAAGAATGATGGCAATTTATTAGGTCCCAACAGTATACTGACAATCTCTGTCACATTAGGCACAAACATGATGACGATTTATTAGGTCCCAACATTATACTGAAAATCTCTTTCACATCAGGCACAAACATGATGACAATTTATTAGGTCCCAACATTATACTGACAATCTCTGTCACAGCAGGCACAAACATGATGTTGATTTATTAGGTCCCAACATTATACTGATAATCTCCGTCACATCAGGCACAAACATGATGACGATTTATTAGGTCCCAACATTATACTGACAATCTCTGCCACATCAGGCACAAGAATGATGACGATTTATTAGGTCCCAACATTATACTGACAATCTCTGTCACATCAGGCTCAAGAATGATGACAATTTATTAGGTCCCAACATTATACTGACAATCTCTGTCACATCAGGCTCAAGAATGATGACAATTTATTAGGTCCCAACATTATACTGACAATCTCTGCCACATCACGCACAAACACGATGACGATTTATTAGGTCCCAACATTATACTGACAATCTCTGTCACATCAGGCACAAACATGATGACGATTTATTAGGTCCCAACATTATACTGACAATCTCTGTCACATCAGGCTCAAGAATGATGACAATTTATTAGGTCCCAACATTATACTGACAATCTCTGTCACATCAGGCTCAAGAATGATGACAATTTATTAGGTCCCAACATTATACTGACAATCTCTGTCACATCAGGCTCAAGAATGATGACAATTTATTAGGTCCCAACATTATACTGACAATCTCTGCCACATCACGCACAAACACGATGACGATTTATTAGGTCCCAACGTTATACTGACAATCTCTGTCACATCAGGCACAAACATGATGACGATTTATTAGGTCCCAACGTTATACTGACAATCTCTGTCATATCTGGCACAAGAATGATGACGATTTATTAGGTCCCAACATTATACTGACAATCTCTGTCACATCAGGCACAAAGATGATGACGATTTATTAGGTCCCAACGTTATACTGACAATCTCTGTCACATCAGGTACAAGAATGATGACGATTTATTAGGTCCCAACATTATACTGATAATCTCTGTCACATCAGGCACAAACATGATGACGATTTATTAGGTCCCAACATTATACTGACAATCTCTGTCACATCAGGCACAAACATGATGACGATTTATTAGGTCCCAACATTATACTGACAATCTCTGTCACATCAGGCTCAAGAATGATGACGATTTATTAGGTCCCAACATTATACTGACAATCTCTGTCACATCAGGCACAAACATGATGTTGATTTATTAGGTCCCAACATTATACTGATAATCTCTGTCACATCAGGCACAAACATGATGACGATTTATTAGGTCCCAACGTTATACTGACAATCTCTGTCACATCAGGCACAAAGATGATGACGATTTATTAGGTCCCAACATTATACTGACAATCTCTGTCACATCAGGTACAAGAATGATGACGATTTATTAGGTCCCAACATTATACTGATAATCTCTGTCACATCAGGCACAAACATGATGACGATTTATTAGGTCCCAACATTATACTGACAATCTCTGTCACATCAGGCACAAAGATGATGACGATTTATTAGGTCCCAACGTTATATTGACAATCTCTGTCACATCAGGTACAAGAATGATGACGATTTATTAGGTCCCAACATTATACTGACAATCTCTGTCACATCAGGCACAAAGATGATGACGATTTATTAGGTCCCAACGTTATACTGACAATCTCTGTCACATCAGGTACAAGAATGATGACGATTTATTAGGTCCCAACATTATACTGACAATCTCTGTCACATCAGGCACAAACATGATGTTGATTTATTAGGTCCCAACATTATACTGACAATCTCTGTCACATCAGGCTCAAGAATGATGACGATTTATTAGGTCCCAACATTATACTGATAATCTCTGTCACATCAGGCACAAACATGATGACGATTTATTAGGTCCCAATATTATACTGACAATCTCTGTCACATCAGGCACAAAGATGATGACGATTTATTAGGTCCCAACGTTATACTGACAATCTCTGTCACATCAGGTACAAGAATGATGACGATTTATTAGGTCCCAACATTATACTGACAATCTCTGTCACATCAGGCACAAAGATGATGACGATTTATTAGGTCCCAACGTTATACTGACAATCTCTGTCACATCAGGCTCAAGAATGATGACAATTTATTAGGTCCCAACATTATACTGACAATCTCTGTCACATCAGGCACAAACATGATGACGATTTATTAGGTCCCAACGTTATCCTGACAATCTCTGTCACATCAGGCACAAGAATGATGACGATTTATTAGGTCCCAACATTATACTGACAATCTCTGACACATCAGGCACAAACACGATGACGATTTATTAGGTCCCAACGTTATACTGACAATCTCTGTCACATCATGGAAAAACATGATGACGATTTATTAGGTCCCAACGTTATACTGACAATCTCTGTCATATCTGGCACAAGAATGATGACGATTTATTAGGTCCCAACGTTATACTGACAATCTCTGTCACATCATGGAAAAACATGATGACAATTTATTAGGTCCCAACATTATACTGACAATCTCTGTCACATCAGGCACAAACATGATGACGATTTATTAGATCCCAACGTTATACTGACAACCTCTGTCACATCAGGCACAAACATGATGACGATTTATTAGGTCCCAACGTTATACTGACAACCTCTGTCACATCATGGAAAAACATGATGACAATTTATTAGGTCCCAACATTATACTGACAATCTCTGTCACATCAGGCACAAACATGATGACGATTTATTAGATCCCAACGTTATACTGACAACCTCTGTCACATCAGGCACAAGAATGATGAAGATTTATTAGGTCCCAACATTATACGGACATCTGACACATCAAGCACATACATAATGACGATTTATTAGATCCCAACATTATACTGACAATCTCTGTCACATCATGGAAAAACATGATGACAATTTATTAGGTCCCAACATTATACTGACAATCTCTGTCACACCAGGCACAAACATGATGACGATTTATTAGGTCCCAACATTATACTGACAATCTCTATCACATCAGGCACAAGAAGCGTGTTTTTCTACATTTATAAATTAATAAGCATATTTTGTAAGAAGCAAGAGTCTGTTATCTACACAAAGGGAATATTTTTGTTGTTGCTGATGTTTAAAAAAAAAAAAACAAGATTAGGGTAGTCTTAAAGTGTAGTCTTAAATATAAAATAAACACAAAGCGTTCAGTCTGCACAACACAACATGCCCATATCTAAGTTACCTAGACAGTGATACTTTGAAGTTAGTTAAAATGAAAGAAGAGAGTCAGTAGCAGGGAATATGATTCATTCTTCTTCTTCTACTTCGTACAGTCTCAGACGTCTACTTGAATATTTTTAAAAAAAGCAGTGGTCAGCCTGAGGCTATTTGTATCCCCATAGAGTTTGTTCCAGCAATGGTATTGGTGACGGCCATAAGTGCTTTCTCTGTTGCTCATAAGTTGGGCATCTTTGAAGCCCACTTTCAGCAGTCTTTTAATCGGTGTTACAGTTACACTCATCGCTAGTTCCTATATCAGCTTGTTGAATACCGTAGATGGTATCCTAAGTCATCCAACTCCACTTTCATCGCCACGTTTACGACTCACTTTACAGCGGCAGTCTTGTGTGTATGACCTGGGCAGTCGGCACCCTTTGAAACAAGCAGCCTGTAATTCGAGGTGTGTGTGTGTGTGTGTGTGTGTGTGTGTGTGTGTGTGTGTGTGTGTGTGTGCGCGTGCGTGCCGAGGGATGCTCCCTGTTGAGGATTGTTGCATGGTCTGCGAGCATTTTGGTTTGAACTTAATTCGGATGGTCGCACCATGTAACACCTCTACTGAATAAAAATAATAAGGTTCGCGTATAACGTTGTATGACGCGTTAGGCTAGTAACGGGAGTCTTATGTGTAGCCTTCGGGCATAGAACAGTGTTTTATAATTGTGTAGTATAACCACTAAAGGAATATGTCTAACCGTTAAGATAGTGCTGGTAAAGCAATCAAGTAATAATGTGTAAGGACCATTGAGTCCGAAGTTATATAAGTCGGTATTATTAACCGCAATAATTATTAGACGCGAAATTCATGAAATACGAACGCAGATATAATGTGTAACGGCTGATAGAGCCCGGCTATGAATGCCAAATTGAATTGATATTATAGACAGTGTTTTTCGATGTGTGTATTAGGATCACTCCTTCATGAAACTATTAGCAGCAAGATTAATACTGCATAAATATAATAATTGGTCAAAGACATGAAAGATATGTATAACGGTTACCTGACAGACGTGCAATGGCTGATAAGATACAAACTCTGAAATGTGATAGCAAGTGGCTTAGTGTGAAATATATTATTGTCAATACTACATTATGAACGATGAATGATCATTAAAAATGTTAAGTCGTCCGAACGAGACTTGTTCACTGAAGTCTTCTGCAAGTTTCAATTATGTTATATGACAATTGACCGTTAACCTTCAAGGTTGGTTCACAGAATACAAAACTCTGTCAAGCCACTAATAATTCAAAGAATATAACACTGACAGTAATATATATATATATATATATATATATATATATATATATATATATATATATATATATATATATATATATATATATGTATAAAGTTTAATGAAAGAAACGCTGATACTCAACTATAAAATAACAAAGATGAATCCCATGTTGCAGCAGAAAGATACTCCGTGATAGACAGATCAGATGAATTAATAACGCATACAGTGAAACATAATATTAGCCCAACAATCTAAGACGAAAATCTGCAACATAAATTGGTGTCAGAAGTGCGATCATGATGATTCATATCACAAGGGTTATCAGAAACATAGATCTTCATAATGTATGGACTCCAAGAATGATGATTCTTCAGATTATTATAGTAAGAATAAGTCTTTCAAGAAAAAGATAGGTCATTTCCGAACTCCTTCGAGAGATGAAAGTAAACATAGGCATGCTAATGCTTGTAATGACAATAAGGATGATGAGAAAGATAGAACTAATCATGCTAATGCATGTTCTGTAAGAGATGACACATGTTATGTTTGTCAGTCACAACATGTATCTGAGACTAACACTACACTGCGTTGTGGTCACACCATTCCTGCAATGTCCTCGTGTGAGAACTTGGGACGTCTCACACTACATCAAGGATTTTTGTATGGACATAAAGTAACAGTTTTGAGGGACACCGGATATACCACGGTCGGAATCCGTAAATCGCTAATTGATACCTCCTCGTTTACAGGGAAATCTGTTAAATGTGTTAATTTTGATGGTACTGTAGAATGGTTCCCGGTGGCACGGGTTCACATTGATACACCATTCTTTACAGGCACTGTGGATGCCTGCGAATTGAGAGACCCTGTAGCTGAGATAATATTGGGAAATATACCAGGGGTTAAAGATTGCACTCCACAGGAGATTGCAATGTGGGCTGACTCGCACCCACTGGTGGCAAATGTTGTTGTAACCAGAGCACAACAGTTAGCTGCAGATACGGCTACACCACCTACTCCTATAATAGATAATGGTATTTCCCATGGCATTAGTGCTGATACTCCAACTGCTGTTGCTGTTACGTGTGTTATACAGAATGATTTTATCGGACTTCAGTTACAAGGAACTGTTACAAAGGACAATAAAACTCATGGTATTTATAGTCAGCAGGTGTCACCTGAGGGTGAGGTGGTCAACAATGCTCAATATAATAACTTGACAGTTTTTGACTGTACTGCTGTCGGAGCATGTTCTGAGGACAATCATGATTGTCCTGCATCTACGACATGTCCTGTTCAGGATCATCGGGCTCTACCCAATGGTGATGATCTACGACATGTTCATTTGGGAGTTGTTACTCATCATACTCATCCAGATAATCACAGGTGTCACTATGATTGTCACACCCTTGCGACATGCAAAGACCAATATATACGTAAGAATACTTCAGTGCGCTTGCCTCGCACGACACATAATAGGTCCAATGATATTCAGGCTCAGTTTCGACCTGGCCGAGATCATATTTCACCAAATCGCACTATTTTGGTGCGCAATTTACATTCGAGCGAGAATTAGTATACAATTCGAAAATTTTTTCAGCGTGTCGGAGATGTTGAATTTGTTCGTATGTTTGCAATTCAACACTCCTCTCACCAGCTTGCATTTGTTCGCTTCTCTCGATACTATGATGCTTGTAAGGCTGTCAAATTCAAGAATGGTTCTCTTTTTGCACACCATTTTTTAGACGTGCAACTCACACATCATTCGTCATCACGAACTTTGTAGTTGCGTTCGTCGACGTTTTTCTTCATTCTTTACCAGATGTTTTGTTCTTACACACATCCATGATCTATTATACTACTTCCTATATCTCTTTATAGATGATATCTTTTACTTCTGTAATATCGGCGTTATATCTGATGTTATATCTGATATATCTGTCATCATATTGATACTTGCAATATTTTAAATTACTGCCTTCACTGATCTCTTTACACCTTTATCTGTACTGCTTTGTAAACGATGATTCGTTACTTTTGTTCATTGACTTTAGGTATTTGAACAACATTATGATTAATACCTTTGTTAGAAGATCTCCTTTCTCAAGTTTCACATGCTACTTTATTCAGTAAATTAGATCTGTCGAAAGGATATTGGCAAAATCCACTTACTGATCATGCCAAGCCTTTCACTGCGTTTACAACTCCATTTGGACTTTTCCAATGGAACTACGTGTGCTTCGGCCATGTAAACGCCCCTGCGACCTTTGTGCGCATGTTGCGCCGCCTTCTTGGCGATCGTAAAGATGTCATCACGTACATCGACGACATCTGCCTATTTCATGATTCTTGGGAAGACCACATTAATGGGTTGACTTCTCTTCTTCTTACATTACGCCAACACGGTTTGACTGTGCGACCTTCCAAGGTCCACATAGGTTGTCATGAAATTTCATTTCTTGGTCACCGTATAGGTAACCATCGGTTATACCCTGATGACACAACTGTCAAACGAATTTTGGATATGTCTATTCCTAATACTAAGAAACAAGTCAGAAGCCTCTTAGGCTTAATCAACTTTTATCACAAATCCCTTCCTCATTTCGCTGAAATTTCTGCTCCTTTGTCTAAACTGCTTGCCAAAGGTAGTCCAAAAATAATTAAATGGACACCGGAATGCAATAGCGCTTTAGTAAAACTCAAGGAATTATTTTCGACTCCACCTATTTTGTTATTACCAAACTTACACATTTCATTTGTAATTCAAACAGATGCTTCCATGTACGGCATCGGGGGATGTTTACTACAGTGGTATGAGGGTATTCCACATCCATGTTATTTTGTTTCGCGAAAGCTGTCCCCAGCTGAACAGAAGTACGCAACCGGGGAACGTGAACTCCTTGCTGTGGTCTGGTGCTTTGAAAAGTTGTCGAAGTATCTGATTGGCACGCATTTTTACATCCAAACCGACCACAGACCTCTAACCTATATCACGTTCAGGACCCTGCGCAATGCGAGAATACATCGATGGTATTTACTCATTCAAGAATTTTCGTTTACCATTTTGCCGATCTCTGGAAGTGATAATAACCTTGTGGATCTGTTGTCCAGGAACGATACAGGACATATGGACACATAGTGAAAAATGACTATATTTAATCGGGTTGGAATACTACAATATATATAATTCTGTGTAATATCTGTGTGATAATAGCAATAGTTATTGTTAGTATATACTTAACTTTAATTACGTACGTGTACTTCGTCTCCACCACTCTCACACGTGCCACAAGTGTAACGTTTGGGATCGAGGGGGATGATGTTGAGGATTGTTGCATGGTCTGCGAGCATTTTGGTTTGAACTTAATTCGGATGGTCGCACCATGTAACACCTCTACTGAATAAAAATAATAAGGTTCGCGTATAACGTTGTATAGGAGGACATGCACACCATCATAGCTGGCAGACGCTGGAGCTGGGTTGGCCATGTCCTCAGAAGAGAACCCGATGCCATCACAAGAACAGCTATGCTATGGACCCCTGAAGGAAAACGAAAGAGAGGCCGACCAAAAACAACTTGGCGGAGGACTGTGGAGGCTGAGATGCAAAGAATGAACCAGAGTTGGGGGCACTGTACGAAGGATGGCCGCCGACCGAGCAAAGTGGAATCAATTTGTTGTTGCCCTACAAGACGCCACCAGGCGTAATGGCCACTGACTGCTTTGACGGTCGGCGGCTAAGGATCAAAGAAGAAGAAGAATAACGTTGTATGACGCGTTAGCCTAGTAACAGGAGTCTTATGTGTAGCCTTCGGGCATAGAACAGTGTTTTATAATTATGTGGTATAACCACTAAAGGAATATGTCTAACCGTTAAGATAGTGCTGGTAAAGCAATAGAGTAATAATGTGTAAGGACTACTGAGTCCGAAGTTTTATAAGTCGGTATTATTAACCGCAATAATTATTAGACGCGAAAGTCGTGAAATACGAACGCAGATATAATGTGTAACGGCTGATAGAGCCCGGCTATGAATGCCAAATTGAATTGATATTATAGACAGAGTTTTTCCATGTGTGTATTAGGATCACTCCTTCATGAAACTATTAGCAGCAAGATTAATACTGCATAAATATAATAATTATGCCAAATGCTTGGTAAATAGCTTTGGTCAAAGACATGAAAGATATGTATAACGGTTACCTGACAGACGTGCAATGGCTGATAAGATACAAACTCTGAAATGTGATAGCAAGTGGCTTAGTGTGAAATATATTATTGTCAATACTACATTATGAACGATGATTGATCATTAAAAATGTCTAGTCGTCCGAACGAGACTTGTTCTCTGAAGTCTTCTGCAAGTTTCAATTATGTTATATGACTATTGACCGTTAACTTTCAAGGCTGGTTCACAGAATACAAAACTCTGTCAAGCCACTAATAACTCAAAGAACATAACACTGACAGTCAAATATATATAAAGTTTAATGAAAGAAACGCTGATACTCAACTATAAAATAACAAAGATGAATCCCATGTTGCAGCAGAAAGATACTCCGTGATAGACAGATCAGATGAATTAATATCGCATACAGTTAAACATAATATTAGCCCAACAATCTAAGACGAAAGTCTGCAACACTCCCTACCGCCCCATTTATAATGTGTCACCCCTCAACGCCCATTTATCATTTATCAGACATCATCACCCCTTGATCATGACTTTGGTTAGTTTTTTATAACAAAAATGAGAGGAGAGCAGACTATCATCATATTATCATTTTCCTTCGCTCATCCACCATCTTGTCTGCCTGTTCAACCTAACTGTCGGTTATAATTTAGTGTCATTTTATCTTCAGTGTTGTGGTTAATTCAAATACCTATTGTCATTTACAAGTGATTGGTGTTGGTGATGACAATTTACATTATAATTTGTTATTTGCTTACTTCTGGACTATTTACAGTTTACGATATTTTTATTGATAATTTTCACGAGTTGTCTGCATTACTTTATTGTTTTCATTACCTTATCATTATTTAATAGTAGTTGTTTTAATGTGTTGCTTCTTTTGGTTTTCGTTGTGTCAGTTTTAAATTGATTTAGTATTATATCGTTCTTACAACTTATTTTCTTTAGCTTGTTCTTTCTTAAATAGTTTTACTAGCATTGTTACTAATATTATCGTTATTACGTTTACGTGGAGAGTGACTTAGTAATCTTCAACCACTGTACGTGGGGTAGGGTACCACCAAGATAAGAGTAGGGAACTTATAGATGCTAGGATTTAGCAGCACCCTGCACCTGGTGTAGCGCAGTGGTTAGTGCAGGGATGGATAGTGGGAGGATAGTGTGATTCGCTTGCATAGCTTGGCGGGGTTGTCGCACGGAAGGTCCTGGATTCGAGTCCTGGGTAAGCCACTCACGTCTGTGGTTTTTCTATTGTCTAGTGTTCTACTTCTTTACTTCTTACGAGTGCCTGAAAACATACCTTTATGTTTGTCTAATATTTATTTACCGTTTACAGGCCTCGGGTTTCCCTTCCTTATGTGTTATAAATGTTTATACAATACCAAAAATCTACACTCTGTACTTGCTGTTCTTAGTCTACTATCATTTACTAGACACAGTATTAAGGTCTTTGTCTTGTGTGGACTGACTTATACTGTATAATAGGCAAAAAACAGAAGTGATTGCGTCATTAATAGGCTGAACTGACAATGGTAAATTTCTAGTGTTATGTCCTGCGGTTCGCACTAATGACCCGTCATCGAAGCATCATTTTTTGGTGATGCCTAGATAACAGAGAGTATAGTGTGATTCGCTTGCATAGCTAGGCGGGGTTGTCGCACGGAAGGTCCTGGGTAAGCCATTCACGTCTGTTGTTTTTCTGTTGTCTAGTGGTCTACTTCTTTATTACGAGTGCCTGAAAACATACCTTTATGTTTGTCTAATATTTATTTACTGTTTTACAGGCCTCGGGTGTCCCTTCCTTATGTGTTATAAGTGGTTAGTGTACTGGTTTCCTAGCTCGGTGGTCCATGGTTCGATCCCCAGTTGAGGTGGCATTTTTTAGACCGCAAACGGCTCTGGGGTCGACCTAGCCTCATGAATTGGGTACCAGAGTAACTCTGGGAAGGTTAAGGCGGCCGGCATGATGCTAACCACATCACCCCTAGTGTGCCGATGGTCAAGATAATATGGGCCTAACACTATATTCCCAAAATGCCTTAATGGGCTGTCGTGAGAAATTCTAATCCACATATATAAATTAAAACGTAAATGTAAAGCCTAACAAATAAATTTAATAAAAGGAAAGAAGAATGGTAAAGAACAGTGCTGTCACAATGACTGTACTCGAAATCCCCCTTGTTTTCTCCTTCGTCTGCAAATTGTAACGTTTCACGTTGATAGTAAAAGCCTACTGCTTCAATACCCGCTTTCTACGATAAAACGTGTACTGCCTTTCTAAGAAAAACCTTGAGATACGCAAGCTGACCTATATTTAATATTCCATTCATGTCATTTTATACACTAAGTTACCATAAACGAAAGACAGATGGACTAAGGATAGAAAGAAAGGGAGGGGCTGAAAGCCGGAACGCAGGCAATACTACCACAGTCTCGCGATACACAATTACTACCATCACGCGTGTAAGGCCACAAGCACTAGCTTTTTTTCAAATCGACAGTGATAAAAAACACTACCCATACGAGTTAGGTTTTAAAAACTTACAAAACGCTTATTAGGAAACATGACATTATACTGGTTTACGTTTGAAAACATTACAGTACCCAGACACCACATCGTATTCGAAGTGAACAGGAGGTAGAAGAAAATGCATATTTTGAACGCAGCCCCTTAGCCCCATTAAATTTATATATTTGGGTTCCTTAGGACTTGCTGACAAAGAATATGTTGAACGTTACGCAAATAGTCTAGGAATTAACAAATTATAGCCAAAAGAAATAGTGAGGGATGTCAGACAACACCAAAATCAGAATCGCTCAGTGGCAGATTTTCACACCACCATTGTACGGGAAATAGGCTGACATGTTACCTCCTATTTGATTGGCGGAAAGTAAATGTAAGGCTAAACACGATTAGTCGGGCTATAAATATTGATTCTTTGTTGTTAGGGAAACGTGAGTAAGGGTACTTTTTTTTTGAAAAGCTGTGTAAACATGGCACGATTGGTTAGACCCGCCAATATAGTCAATCAGAGGCGTCAGGTCAGCACCACATTTTCAAATAAACTTACTAAAGAACCAGTGCGTTGAGCGCCAGTGCATATTTTTCTAAATAAAAGCCTGGGACATCGGCAGATCGAAATTGTGCTATATTCATTGCCAGTCAACGTAACTGTGTATTATTCCATGAATTGTGGGACCGTGGTCCTAAAGTTATTGAGCAGCACCTGGTCTGAGCTTTGCTGAACCTAGAGGCTGACAGCATACTCCTGGGTCCAGATAGTGACCAGTGAGGTGTCTCCAGAACACAGGGAGGCTATCGAGCAGAGGAGTCTTTTCCTGCCGCCATCACGAAAGATAAGCGTCTGTGGCCAGAGGAGCTCAACATTATGCCCCCCTCAAAATCTGACTTTATAATAAAACAGAGGGAAAATACAGTGTTTAAATTGATAGGAATTGTGAACTTTTCCCCATACTATTTCCAAGATAAACAAACACTTGAAGTCATGATGACAAATAACAACATAGCTTGAAAAAACAAAACCAGTATTACCTCATATTACTACTACACAACTGACACACATAGGATAATATTAATAAAATATGTCACTACAAGGTTCATATTGATAAATTCTGTACATATAAATTGTAATTACAATTGATTGTGATTCCTGGTTCACTTTGTATTTGAAAATGGACACATATATTAGTGAAATTAATTAATACATATTTATATTTGAAAATTTACCAGTGACTCATTTAAGATAGTCTTATAGAGTGTTAAATGTGTGTGAGTGTCACAGTGTTGTTAAGTGTGGTGGAATAAATTAAATTGTTTATCTGTCTGTTGTTGTTGTGACTTACACTTCATCATATACATACCCTAGACATTTAACGTAGTCATCACAATATTCCAGAATAATTCTGACTGAGGTATAATGTGGTAGCAAGTAAGGTTATCTGTAAAACACTACACCTATTAGATACAGATACCTTCACAGCTGATCTCAGTCAGTACACTAAGTCCCCTATAAATATTTATAACATCCCACTTTACCACATATATTGGGGTCTCGCTCCAGGGATATTGAACTTTCTCCTGTTATAGATATTGGGAATAATAAGAATTAAAAGGTTTCCTTGGGTGGAAATAAATAACGTTGAGCTCTCAGTGCCTGTGGTGTCTTTGGATAAGTAATATCAGAGTGTATTGTTTAGTTAGACATTACCTACATTTACCTGTTAGAAAATGGCGGACCTGGCCAAATTTCGATCTGCTGCTGTACAGACTGCAAAAGAGTTAGAAATGGACGGGCAAATTATGATTGCTTATGTCACTGCTGAATGTGACAAATATATTGAACGGGAAGAAAGAAGATTAGAAAAAGAGGCCGAAAGAAAGTTAGAGGCTGAGACTAAGAGGTTGCAGATTGAGGCTGAGGCTGAGACTAAGAGGTTGCAGATTGAGGCTGAGGCTAAGAAATTGGAGGCAGAAAGAGAAGAGAAGAAATTGGAAGCAGAGGAAAGAAGACAGGCTGCAGAAAGGGAAGCAGAAGAAAGAAGATTGACTGCAGAGAGGGAAGCAGAAAAGGAGGAGAAGAGATTACAAAGGGAACATGAGTTACGACTAAGGGAGTTTGAGTTTCAAGGCCATGCTCCTGAAAATGGTGCCAGTCCCTTTGCCTCTGATGCCACTGCTAGCCAGGGAGCCTCAACCTCAGCTATGAACTTTCATTTAGATCATTTTGTTAAGAAAGACGATGATATTGATAGCTATCTAAATAGATATGAACTATTAGCTACCACATATGGGTTAGAGAGAGAAAGGTGGAGCTTAAAGTTATCTCAAGGTCTTCGTGGGGCAGCTTATGAAGTTTTTGCCAAAATGAGCAGAGGTGATCAGGAAAATTATGACATGTTAAAGCAGGCTCTTTTGTTAAGATATGAAAAGAACGCAGAATTTTATAGGAAAAAATTTAGGAATGCTAAACTACTGTCAGGTGAAACCTATCACCAGTTCTCTGCACGGTTAGAGACATACTTGGAGAAATGGACTTCTCTGGGGAAAACCCAAGATCTTAGGGAAATGGTCCTTATAGAACAATTAAGAGAGTCCATGGCTCCAGACCTGAGAAAGTTTCTCATGGAACAAGGTGCAGAGAGGCTGGGTGAGTTGCTAAATGTTGCAGAAAGGTATCAAGCGGCTCAGGCAGAGGTATCAGGTAACAAAAAGAAACAGGTGGAAAATTTTAGGGCACCACAGAACGTTAATAAATTTGATCCTAGAGATCAAAACAAAGGTAAGCACCAATTAGATAGGCCACGGTATGACAATAAAAATAAAACCCCACAACTCGATGAAAGGAAATATGATGAAAGAAAATCTTTCAACCAAGGGAAAAGGTGGTGTAAAAATTGTAAGATGAACAATCATGACACTGACCGTTGCAGAAGGAACCCTATAGTTATGGCAACCCTTCAGGTCAGGTCGACCTCAAGAAAGGAGGAGGATATTCTGTTAGATACCACTCCAGAAGAGATGAGGAAGGCACAGGCTGGGGATAAGACCCTCAAGCCTTGTTTCAGGAAATTGTCAACTTGTCATACAACTCCAGGCAAGGGAGATTTTTACATGAAAAACAAGTTGATGTATAGGAAGACTGGAGCTAGATCCAAAGGTCAGGGACAGCTGGTACTTCCTAAAAGATATAGGGCAGAATTAATAAGGAGCCTACATGTGAAACCAGATGGGGACCATGAAAAAATAGGTACCATCATCCAAAAGGTGGCTCACAATTATTATTGGCCCAAGGCAAGGTGGGACATTGAGAATTTTGTAGAAAGGTGTAGCATAGCACATGAGGGAACACCCACAAGTGGGAACAGTGATCAGGACCTCCACACGCCACGGGGAAAACGGAGGCCTGACACGGAAAAGAAATATAAATTTGATAAAGTGGACCAAAGGGAATGGGAAGCCCCTTTTCACGGACAAGCTTCACTTAACTGTTTTACAATGGCCACTATGCGGAGAGTGCAAAAAGATGTCTTACCCCAGGATAAGCCGAAAATCCCTCAATCGGACTTAAACAAACTGGAGGAAGAGGATGTAGAGAGGAAATCTCTCATCAAGAATTCTAAGTGGGGAGACAGCCCCAAGAAAAGAATTGGTAGCGGTCGTTTTGTGACTGATAATTCTGGGAAGAAAAATCATCACTATAGCGCTTCCAGTGGAAGAGACCATACCGGTGCATGGACAAATAGGTCCACAAAATTAAAGGTCCATATGTAACGCTGTTAAGAACGTGGACTGATGAAAAGGCAGAGGAAAATATTACATCCTCATACCAATATGTGAATGAGCTGACCACTCGTTTAAAAACTGGCTGGAAACTTGCCAATGAAAATTTAAGACAAGCCAGGAAGAAACATGCTGCCTATTATAACAGGAAAGCTAAAGACAGAGATTTGGCTGTGGGAGAGAAAGTACTGCTTCTTCTACCCGGTAGCCAGAATAAGTTACAAATTGGATGGCAAGGTCCATATACAGTTCTAGAGAAGGTGTCTAGAACCAATTATAAGATAGATAAGAAGGGGAAAGAAAAAAATCTATCATGTTTTTTTTTTTTTTTTTTTTTTTTTTTCCGTACGCCCGCTAATACTCGAGGCGAAATCTCAGGTTATTACTATGTCTAACCTGACATTGATTTTACGTGAGTATTCCTTTTTACTTGTACAGAGACAGGTGTCCCTCGCCATTCAGGCAAATACTCTCCGATCTCGGAGGTACCCATTGCAGCTGGGTCGGCTCAGGAGCCGCCAATCCCTGGTCGACAACACTCCTTCAAATGTCCTCGCCAGGTCTCGAGTTAATCCAGTCCAATTCCCGGTCGACGAAAAATCCTCAAATGCCGTCGCCCGGGTTTGATCCTGAATCACCCGGTCGCCAGAGCGGTGTTGTAACCACTACGCTAGCGCGGCTCCCTATCTATCATGTGAATCTCCTGAAGAAATATTTGGAAAGAGAAAATCAGGAAGAGACACACTTGTTGACCTTGTCCATCGCCATGGAGATGAAAAAGGAACCACTTTCATCATTTGAATATCCATTACACCCCTGTGAGACAGCGGCACAGGTGAAAATCAGTACACATTTAACGAAAACTCAGAAAGAGAGAGTGCAACAGGTTCTAGATACTCATGCAGAGGTGTTAACAGACCGACCTGGGCATACAAACTTATTGGAATATGATATGAAGCTGATAGACCTCACACCTGTCTGTATGAAACCCTATTCGATTCCTTTTGCTAAGGAGAAAGCTTTGAAGGAAGAGATAGACTATTTGTTGAAGGAAGGAATTATTTCACACAGTGAATCTTCGTATAGTTCCGGTGTTGTACTCTTAAGGAAGCCCTCTGGAGAACATAGACTTTGTATAGATTACAGGAGACTGAATGCTATTACAGAAGGACAGGTGGATCCATTGCCGGATACAAATCAGTTGTTTGCCAGACTAAATAAAGCTAAATATTTCTCAAAAGTGGATCTGAGTAAAGGATACTATCAGATTCCAGTAAAGCCTGAGGTTAGACCATACCTAGCTTTTAGTACCTCAGAAGGACACTATGAGTTTAACAGATTGCCATTTGGATTAAAGAATGCGCCTAGTGTCTTCTCTAGAATGATGAGAAAATTATTGGACCCTCTGAATAATCCATGTATCACAAATTTCATGGATGATATCCTTATAGCAACAGAAACATTTGAGGAACACATTGACTCTCTGAACATGCTGTTTAATCGACTTAGGGAAGCGAATTTAACAGCCCGACCAACCAAATGTTGCGTTGGATGTAAAGAATTGGAATTCTTGGGACACACAGTTTATCAGGGAAACATGACCCCTGACCCCAAGAATTTAGAGAAACTAAAGAAAGCCCCAGACCACAAACCAAGAAAGACGTGAGATCCTTTGTCTCATTATGTGGTTTCTACCAAAAGTATATCAAAAACTTTAATTCCATATGTGCACCGTTAACTGATTTGACACGTAAGGGAAATCCAGATCGAATTACATGGACACCACAATGTGAAATGGCTTACCAAGAATTGAAGGAAAAGCTCACAAGTAAACCTATTTTGAAATTACCTGACTTAAGTCAAGAATTCATAGTAAGGACAGATGCCAGTAATATTGGGTTAGGTGCAACTTTGCTACAGAAATCAGATGCATTGGATGGGGAATTAAGCCCAGTGGCATATGCTAGCAGAAAGTTGAATAAAGCTGAAACCAATTACTCAACTAGCGAAAAGGAATGTCTTGCAGTAATATGGGCGATAAAGAAATTCAATATTTATCTGTATGGGAAGGCATTTAAGTTGCAAACGGATCACAAACCTTTGTCGTTTCTAGCACAGGCTAGACATGAGAATTCTAGATTACTCCGTTGGTCATTATTGATGCAGCCATTTGAGTTTAGCATAGAGTATATAAGTGGAAAAACAAATCTGGGAGCGGATTTTTTAAGCCGCCATCCGTGTGATGAGAATCACCCTAAACTCCAGGAAAAATAATAAATTTCTCTATGTGTATATAGAATTATAGACTGACATATAACGTCTGTTTTAAGTGGGGAGGATTTGTCGTGAGAAATTCTAATCCACATATATAAATTAAAACGTAAATGTAAAGCCTAACAAATAAATTTAATAAAAGGAAAGAAGAATGGTAAAGAACAGTGCTGTCACAATGACTGTACTCGAAATCCCCCTTGTTTTCTCCTTCGTCTGCAAATTGTAACGTTTCACGTTGATAGTAAAAGCCTACTGCTTCAATACCCGCTTTCTACGATAAAACGTGTACTGCCTTTCTAAGAAAAACCTTGAGATACGCAAGCTGACCTATATTTAATATTTCATTCATGTCATTTTATACACTAAGTTACCATAAACGAAAGACAGATGGACTAAGGATAGAAAGAAAGGGAGGGGCTGAAAGCCGGAACGCAGGCAATACTACCACAGTCTCGCGATACACAATTACTACCATCACGCGTGTAAGGCCACAAGCACTAGCTTTTTTTTTCAAATCGACAGTGATAAAAAACACTACCCATACGAGTTAGGTTTTAAAAACTTACAAAACGCTTATTAGGAAACATGACATTATACTGGTTTACGTTTGAAAACATTACAGTACCCAGACACCACATCGTATTCGAAGTGAACAGGAGGTAGAAGAAAATGCATATTTTGAACGCAGCCCCTTAGCCCCATTAAATTTATATATTTGGGTTCCTTAGGACTTGCTGACAAAGAATATGTTGAACGTTACGCAAATAGTCTAGGAATTAACAAATTATAGCCAAAAGAAATAGTGAGGGATGTCAGACAACACCAAAATCAGAATCGCTCAGTGGCAGATTTTCACACCACCATTGTACGGGAAATAGGCTGACATGTTACCTCCTATTTGATTGGCGGAAAGTAAATGTAAGGCTAAACACGATTAGTCGGGCTATAAATATTGATTCTTTGTTGTTAGGGAAACGTGAGTAAGGGTACTTTTTTTTTTGAAAAGCTGTGTAAACATGGCACGATTGGTTAGACCCGCCAATATAGTCAATCAGAGGCGTCAGGTCAGCACCACATTTTCAAATAAACTTACTAAAGAACCAGTGCGTTGAGCGCCAGTGCATATTTTTCTAAATAAAAGCCTGGGACATCGGCAGATCGAAATTGTGCTATATTCATTGCCAGTCAACGTAACTGTGTATTATTCCATGAATTGTGGGACCGTGGTCCTAAAGTTATTGAGCAGCACCTGGTCTGAGCTTTGCTGAACCTAGAGGCTGACAGCATACTCCTGGGTCCAGATAGTGACCAGTGAGGTGTCTCCAGAACACAGGGAGGCTATCGAGCAGAGGAGTCTTTTCCTGCCGCCATCACGAAAGATAAGCGTCTGTGGCCAGAGGAGCTCAACATTATGCCCCCCCCCCCCTCAAAATCTGACTTTATAATAAAACAGAGGGAAAATACAGTGTTTAAATTGATAGGAATTGTGAACTTTTCCCCATACTATTTCCAAGATAAACAAACACTTGAAGTCATGATGACAAATAACAACATAGCTTGAAAAAACAAAACCAGTATTACCTCATATTACTACTACACAACTGACACACATAGGATAATATTAATAAAATATGTCACTACAAGGTTCATATTGATAAATTCTGTACATATAAATTGTAATTACAATTGATTGTGATTCCTGGTTCACTTTGTATTTGAATCAGGACACATATATTAGTGAAATTAATTAATACATATTTATATTTGAAAATTTACCAGTGACTCATTTAAGATAGTCTTATAGAGTGTTAAATGTGTGTGAGTGTCACAGTGTTGTTAAGTGTGGTGGAATAAATTAAATTGTTTATCTGTCTGTTGTTGTTGTGACTTACACTTCATCATATACATACCCTAGACATTTAACGTAGTCATCACAATATTCCAGAATAATTCTGACTGAGGTATAATGTGGTAGCAAGTAAGGTTATCTGTAAAACACTACACCTATTAGATACAGATACCTTCACAGCTGATCTCAGTCAGTACACTAAGTCCCCTATAAATATTTATAACATCCCACTTTACCACATGGGCGTGTAACGAGAATCCCTGCACCTGGTCCTGATACTTTACCCTAGTGTCAGTCCCAGAGCCCCGCATGGTGCTTGTAATGTCGGCCTTTCCGACACTAAGTGACTGTCCTTCACTTTACCATTTGATATTTTTATCGTTCTTATTTTTTCATTGTATTTTGTTTTAGTTTGTGTTTTTTTACCTCAGGCTATCAACCCTTTTTGCACATAATCTGCGCCACTCTATTCCTCTTGTTTTTCTCAGTTTCCTTCCCCATCCATCCATTGTTTTATCACGAGTCACAAACCACCGCCAACTTATCATTTATGACCGGCCAGCAAACCAACCAAATTACCAATTAAACAACCTCCCTGCGTACCCATATAAATGGTCATATATCAGAATCTTCTTTGTCCATACAATACATTGACATGTACTGATTTAATAAAATACAACATAGATAGGAGATTAGAATAAATACATACATACAATCATATATATATATATATATATATATATATATATATATATATATATATATATATATATATATATATATATATATATATATATATATATATATATAAATATAAATATAAATATATATATATATATATATATATATATATATATATATATATATATATATATATATATATATATATATATATATATATATATATATATATATATATACAGTAGAACTCCATTTATCCGAACCCCAATTATCCGAACATCCAATTATCCGAACACTTTGTCCAGAAAAAAAAAAACCAAGTGACACCAGTCACGTTAGACTACAATTCTGAATCTTTTGATGCGGCAAGCTTCAAATGTGTGCGAACAATTTGTAGAGGATGGGATGGGCTAATGGTCGGTCGCTTACATACAGGAAGTCAGTTAGATCATTATATCATCTTCTTCTTCTTCTTCCATCCTTAGCCATCAACCGGCAAAGCAGTATGTGGCCAGTACACCTAGTGGCGTCTTAGGGCAACAACAAATTGATCAATCTATCGCTGTTTCCACCACGCCTGGTGGCGTCTTTGTGGAACAAAAACAGACCAAACAATCTATCATTGTTTCCGTAATCAGATTGGTTGGCAAGCAGGTGATCAGCCCACTGTGCATTATATCATAAAGTCAGTTAATATCTAGTTTACCAATCCAGTGTACGAGTGCGTTCTAGGCAGAACACTGGCTAAACAGACAGTTCAACTTAAAATAATTGTCTCTGCTACCACAGCAGAATAATTTTGGTGTACAAGTATTTCTCTGTGCGATAAGGCATCTTCCAGTAGGCCTAATGCATATAAAAGGAACCGCAATGTTTTGTCAATTGAAACGAAAACAGAAATTATCAAGAGACTAGGAAAAAGTGAAACTGTGTCTTCACTTGCCAGAATTTTCAATGTTGGGAAAGCTAAAGTCTCTGACATCAAAAGTAACAAGGATAAAATTATGAGTTTTGCATCGAAATTGGATAGTGAAAATGGGTCGAAGAAACGTAAAACCATGAGAAATGCGAAAGATTTGAAATTGGAAGAGGCTTTGTATATATGGTTTGTGCAAAGAAGAAGCAAAGGGGAACCTATCTCTGGCTCTCTATTGTGTGAAAAGGCACTTCAGTTCAACAATCAACTTGACGGTCCTCCTGACTTTAAGGCTAGCCAGGAATGGTTAAGAAACTTTAAATCTCGTCATGGCATACGAGGATTGGAGATTCAAGGGGAATCTTTATCTAGCGATGCAACTGCCGCTGAAAATTTTAAAGAAACACTCTTGGCTTTTTTGGAAGAAGAAAGTTATTCACTCGATGATGTGTATAATGCCGATGAGACTGGCTTATACTGGAAATCAATGCCTCAAAAATCACTTGCATCTCAGCGCAAAGCAGCTGCCCCTGGGTTTAAAAAGTGCAAATAGAGAGTAACAATTTTGGTAGCCGCGAATGCCAGTGGAAGTCATCATTTACCGGTGCTAACGATCGGCAAAGTAAAAAAACCACGTTGTTTAAAGAATGTGACATGTCTCCCATTGTGCTACAAAGCACAGAAGAGTGCTTGGATGAATAGTGAAATATTTCTTGATTGGTATACAAATCAGTTCATCCCAAATGTGAAGAGGTTGAGAGAACAAGAAAAGAAAACTGGAAAAGTAATTCTTCTACTGGACAATGCACCATCTCATCCAGAGACGGATACATTGAATGCAGTTGATGCAAATTTTAAAGTAATTTTTCTGCCTCCTAATGTAACAGCACTGATTCAACCAATGGATCAGGGTGTTATAGCAAAACTTAAAAAGATGTACAAGAAGGAAGTCCTGCGTCGTTTATTGTTGGCTGAAGATGAAGAAAGTGTGGTGGCGTTTTCCAAGAAGCTTAATCTCAAAGACTGCTGCTATATGTTAGCTGATGCTTGGACCACCCTGTCACAAGATAATCTCAACAAGGCTTGGAATAGATTGCTTGGGGAAAAAGAAGGAAATGAAACTATTGCAGTGGACACAAATGATGATTGTATAAATGAAGTTGTGGAACTGTTTCAAGCAATGCCCGGATTTTCGGACTGTGACAAAGATGATGCACACACGTGACTAGAAGATGATAATGATTCTGGTTTTCAGTTTTTGAATGACGAAGAAATTTTGTCTTTTGTGCAAGAAGAAAACCAAATACATGTAGTGACCGATGATGAAGACTCCTCAGAAGTACATGATGTACTTGTAGATTATGAAGAAAACCCAAAACGTCGACCAAGTCCTGAAGAGGCCTTTATAGCACTAGAAACAGCGATGGCTTGGTACGAGCAAGAAGATGACAGCTGTCCTACACAGCTTCTGCTGTTGAAGAGAATGCGGGACTTAGCAGCCAAAAGGAGACTATCCAGTTTGGTGCAAAAGAGGATTCCTCATTATTTTAAATAGTGGGCTACATCTGTGCAAGTACATGTATACGTAAGTTGCGCATGGTTTTGAATCGTTTGTAATGTTATTTTGAAAACATTTCTCTTTCTTAAAAAAACATAATTAATACAAGTAGTACATGCACTGCTGTGTAATAAAAGATTTTGGTGATACGGTGATCTAATACAGTGTGGGTATTATTATTACAGTACAAGTAAATATGTTTTAATGTGTATTTCCCTTGTGATGGTTAATTATTTTTAGAAATACGAGCGTATGTGTACATGTACTCGATACATTATGTAATCCAATTATCCGAACATTTGATTATCCGAACGATGCTCGGTCCCAAGGGGTTCGGATAAATGGAGTTCTACTGTATATATATATATATATATATATATATATATATATATATATATATATATATATAATGAAAAATGTCTTTCGCGCTGTTATCTGATAACCTGAGAACGGCTGAACGGATTTTGATGCGGTTTTCACTAGCGCATTGGACATTTCGCAGGGAAGGTTTTAAGGTATATTTCGTCATGGTACGACGTCAGGTGGCTGGGTAGTGAATTTTTCTTCACTCCATTCATTCTTATCTCAAGGGACTTCATTCTTTCTTATCTCAAGGGGCAAGGGACGTAACTTACAAACTATATGTCATAATGTTTATTCTTTTTCGTTAAATTTAGAGGAAGTGCGTTGCTTTCTGTTGTGTAAGTTTTTTAAACCAGGGGTTTTGACAAGGAAACTTTAAATAATACTCAGCTATGTAAAGCTGTTACTTAAATTTACGGTGCAATGCTTTCTGTTATGAAAATTTTATAAATCGGGATCCCTGACAAGAAAATTGTGATTAATTATCAGCTATGTTTGTGCTACAAGATTTGTGTATGTTCTACATGATTCCCGAACTCCATTAGTGTGCATACAAAGAATCCCGATGATTCCCTCCGATCTACCCTTCAAATTTAAGAGACTACAGTTCCCTATAAAAGTTGTTTTTCAATGACCATTAGTAAAGCCCAAGGTCAAACGCTTCACGTGGCCGGCGTGGACTTGAGTGATGAGTGCACCTCACATGGCCAATTGTATGTCGCATTTTCTCGAGTTAGCAAACAGGGACACTTTTACGTGTTGTCACCAAGTGACTGTGCTACCAATGTCGTCCACCAAGAAGCCCTTAGTTAGATTTTTTTCGTTAGAAACACACCTCAATGCAATAGCATAATTAAAACTACAAAACAAGTTAAACATTCCAAAAACGGATCACACCAAACTCGACTTGGACCCAGTCTTTCTGTCTGTCTGTTACCTCATAACTCGAGAACGGCGGAACCCATTTTGATGCGGTTCTCTCCAGCTTCTTAGACATTCATCTGGGAAAGGCTATAAAATGTACTTGCCATGTATTTCATTTTGTAAAATGTACAAGATTTTGTAAATCGCAAAAGAAATTCAAATAAAAGTTTTAAGAAGAAAAAAAAAAAAACCAAAGAAATTCATTCTGAAATTCGTTTTGATGTGTGTGCGATGAGTAATATTATTTTTTTAAAAAAAAGAGAATTTTTTTTCCAACTGGAAATAATCCTAATGTCTTTAAGATTATTCGATAGCAATTTAAACAGATAGACAGACATACAGACAGATAGATAGATAGACGGGACGGACGGGACAGACGTCTCATAAGGGACACGTTTTGTGTATGTGTATGATGAGTACATTATTTTACTTAAATTTACAGTGCGGTGCTTTCTGTTATGAAAATTTTGTAAATCGGGATCCCTGACAAGGAAAGTTTGATTTATTCTCAACTATGTTTGTGCTACAATATTTGTGTATGTTCTAGAAGATTCCCGAACTCCATTCATTTTTAAGGGACGTAAAAACAACAGTTAACGCCCTCAGCTTAGAAACTATATAAGTCATAAATTTTATCCTTTTTCGTTAAATTTAGAAGTGCGTTGATTTCTGTTGTGTAAGTTTTCTAAATCACGATTCCTGACAAGGAAAGTTTGAATAATACTCAGCTGTGTAGAGCTTTTACTTAAATTTACAGTGCGTTGCTTTCTATCATGCAGATTTTCTACATCAGGATTCCTAAACAATGTTTAATTTTTAAATGTGCGTCGGGATTCGCGCTCATGCTTTATAAATATTCTGCAAAAATGGTTTTGTTGTTAGAAGAAGCGCACAACATTTTTTGAGGGAAATTATTACTTTATTTTATTTAGTACTATTCTCCTTCCTTTTTATGTTTAAGTATGCAAGTGAAACTACGCGTGTGTGGTTTTATATGTAATGTATCCCCTTATAGCATTATTTTATAGAGGAAAGGGCATTAGTACTGTACATGCATACATTTGAATACATAAGAGCGTGTGTGTGGAGCTACGTATGTGCATGAATGCAAATGTATGTATGTGCGTGTATGTTGAGTTCACGATCTATCTTCCTTTCCAGTCATTACTGACCATAGGAGCGTACCTCCCGAAATAACTTTCGGTGGCACGAGGTTGGGCAATTGTAGATCGAGCTGTTGCCCATGCAGCAAGACCCGGCCTGGATGTCAGAGGAACGGTCTGGCCGCTACAGTCTGACACCAGTAGCAACCTCCTGTCACTAGTAGGATACGGAACTTGTCCTCCAATACATCTTCCCTTTTATTCATTTCTGACTGTATAAGGAATACAGATACCTCGACAGCAGAGGGTCTGGGGGGAATGTCGGACATTATGCGGCCCTTCCAGTCATTGCTGACTTTATAAGGGACGCAGACACCTCGAGACCCGAAGGTCTGAGGAAAATGCCGGACTGTGCGAGCGATATCTCGGAACGGACACATCTCTCTGTCTTGGTTGCATATACTGGGAGGACCCGGAGTCGAGGCACCACACACAGTCGATAGAGACAAGTTTGCCAGGTAAGCATGTATTAGCTATAGAATTGATGTATTAGCTCTAGAATTGCCACAGTTATCCAAGTAGGACCGTGTCATCTAAGGAACTTCGACTGATTTAATTCACACTGTCTCACGGTGAAACCGCGTGTTCACGATACGGCTCTAAGAATACAAGGTACGTTACATTCACTAAATTTTCTGAAAATCGTTTTGATCTGTGTGCGATGGGTAACATTATTTTAAAAAAAAAAGAATTTTTTTTTCCAACTGGAAATAATCCTTATGTCTTTAACATTATTCGATAGCAATTTAAATAGATAGACAGACAGACGGACGGACGGACGGACAGACAGATAGATAGACGGGACAGACGAGACATACGGGACGGACGGGACAGACGGACGGGGCAGACGTCCCATACGGCACAGAAGGGACAGACGGGACACATTTTGTGTATGTGTGTGTGTGTGTGTGATGGGTACATTATTAAAAAAAATTTTTTTTTTCTAACTGGAAATAATCCTAATGCCTTTAACACTATTCGATAGCACTTTAAACCTTCCTAAAACGATTCGCACCAAACCCGACTTGCAGCCATTCCGACATGGAGCCAGGCTGGGCATAGTATGACCGCTAGTACATATATAAATGTAAACATGCGGTTTTGCGATTATTATACAATTTGAATAAAGCAGATTTCCATATGAAAATAGTTTGACTGTTCTGCATAAATATATAGTTCAGAAATGCGGCATTGTCGTGAAATATTCTAATCCACATATATAAATTAAAAGGTAAATGTAAAGCCTAACAAATAAATTTAATAAAAGGAAAGAAGAACGGTAAAGAACAGTGCTGTCACAATGACTGTACTCGAAATCCCCTTGTTTTCTACTTCGTCTGCAAATTGTAACGCTTTCACGTTGATAGTAAAAGCCTACTGTATTATTACCCGCTTTCTTCAATGAAACGTGTACTGACCTTGAGATATGCAAGCTGATCAATGACCTAGATTTAATATTTCATTCATCCCATACACAGCGTAACTAAAAGACAGATAAAGCAGGAGAGAGAGGGGCGAATGAAGGCAGGAAGCATGCAATACTAAACACGCGTCGCGCGATACACAATTGCTGCCATCACGCGTGTAAGGCCACATGCACTAACTTTTTTTCAGACGGACAGTGATAAAAACACTAACCTTCCCAGAGTTAGGTTTTAAAAAACCTGGAAAACGCTTATTGGGAATTATGACAATATACTGGTTTACGTTTGAAAACATGACAGTACCCAGACACCACATGGGGGATGGAAGTGAACAGGAGGTGGTAGAAAATGCACATTTTGAACGCAGCCACCTAGCTCCCTTAGATTGAGATATTTGGGTTCCTTAGGGCTTGCTGACATCGAATATGTTAAGTGTTACGCAAATAGTCCAGGAATTAATAAATTATAACCAAAATAAAATAGTGGGGGTGCCTGACAGCATAAAATCATTTCTGCTCATAAAATTTTTTTATAACGTGTTTGAAAAAAACATTACGTTACGGAAATAGCCTACCATGTTATCTCCTATTTGATTGGAGCGCAACAAATATAAGACTAAACACGATTGGTCGGGCTATAAATACTATCTTGTGTTGTCAGGGGAAACGTGAAAAAGGAGTACTTTTTTGAAAAGATGTGTAGACATGGTTTCATTGGGTAGAGCTGCGAATATACTCGATTCAGAGCGTCTGTTCATTGCCACATCTTGTAATAAACCTACTAAGAAGCAGTGCGTTGAGCACCAGTGTATATTTTTTATAAAATAAAGCCTGGGACATCGGCAGATCGGAGTTGTGCTATATTCATTGCCAGTCAACGAAACTGTTTATTATTCCATGAATTGTGGTAAGCTTGGAATATTCAATATCTTTTAATGAAAATTGAATGTAAATTGTTAATTTATGCCTGTATATATGTGTAGTTCAGTAGCGAACATGATGTAAAGCCCATAGTGCTCCAGCCTGAACAGAAGGTGTCGGAGGAAAGTAAAACTGCATGGAATGGCCAAACAGTACACTGACACCTAGATGATTGACTAGAAAGAAATAATGCTGGAATTGCAGAGGCGTAGTAACCATTAGGGAGGAAAATACTGGTATAAAGTATTTCAGATGAAGCTGACAGTTGGCCTAACGCTCTGAACTCAATGTTTGTGATGTATTGTGCTCAGTGTAGAAAGAGAGTATAAATTAGTTATGACGTAGAAGGTACATCCTTCTTGTTTCAGGGACCGTGGTCTTAAAGTTATTGAGCAGCACCTGGTCAGAGCTTTGCTGAAGCCAGAGGTGGACAGCATACTCCTTGGTCCATATAGCAACCAGTGGGGTGGCTCCAGAACTCATTAAAGTAATCGAGCAGAGGAGGCCTTTACTGCAGTCATCACGAAAGATAAGAGAGTGTGGCCATGGAGCTCAACATTATGTACCCCCATCTTAAAATGACAGTGTAAAATAAAATTAAGAGGGGAATTTAATTGTTTTAATATCAGGAACTGAGAACATCTCCAATACTAGTTCCAATAAAGACAAACTATTGAAGTCATGATGACAAATACCAACAGAGCTTGAACAAAACAAAACCAGTATTACCTCATATTACTACTACACAACTGACACACATAGGATACTATTAAAAATATATGTCACTACAAGATTCATATTGATAAATTCTGTACATATAACTTGTAATTAAAATTGATTGTGATTCCTGGTTCCCTTTGTATTTGAATCAGGACACATATACATTCATGACAGCACTGAATACATATTGTTATTTGAAAAGTTATCCGTGACTCCTTTAAGATATCCTTGTAGATTGTTTTATGTATGTGAGTGTCACTGTGTTGTCAAGTGTGGTGGAATAAATTAAATTGTTTAGCTGTCTGTTGTTGTTATGACTTACACTTCATCATACACATACCCTAGACATATAACGTAGTCATCACACTATTCCAGAATAATTCTGACTGAGGTATACATATGTGGCAGCAAGTAAGGTTATCTATAATACACTACTCTTATTAGATATAGATACCTTCACAGCTGATCTCAGTCAGTACACTAAGTCCCCTATAAATATTTATAACATCCCACTTCACCACAGGCATGTCAGCAAAAATATCACGTTCAAACTGCAGATATTAACGAGGTGTCTAGTTGGCAGGAAGGATAGTGTGATTCGCTTCCGCAGCTAGGCGGTGGTGCCGTTCGGAAGATTCTGGGTTCGATTCTCCGAAGCCACCCACTTCTGTTTTCTAGTTTTCTACTTCTTTATTTCTCACGTGTGCCTGAAACATACCTTTATGTGTGTAATATTTAGACATTAACGAGCAGACTCAGTTCGCATCCTCAGTAAATTATGGCCAGAAGAAAAAAGAAAAAAAAAAGATACAAATCCTAGGAATACAAGTAGAGAACAACCAATACAACTGGAGATTGAAGAATAAACATGTAAATCAGCGTATCTCAACCAATATTCCGCGGAACCCTTGGGTTCCGCATTTCAACCTCAGGGGTTACTCGAGAAATCGTGGAACAAATAAATACAATTTTAAATACCGCGAAAAATTCCAATATTGTTCTTGTTTCATAATTAGCTATATGCGTCTAACGTTTGGTATTGCATCGATAGACATCGTACGCATATGATAGTTTAAAATCGGTTCGATCAGTAACGCTCTTCTTATTTATTTAAAATTAAAGAGGCAGATTTCGCTCTCAGTAATATTAATAACAAAGAGATAAATACAGAAGAGTTATAATCAATACAAAATGCTGTCATATTATTATAGTGCATGAAAAAGTGCATGAGCTGCACATGAAGGAACGCTGTATGAAAATATGTACTTCATATCAAGAGCCCGAAAAAAACAAAATTGTTTTCCCTTTAGTACCTCTAGGTCTCACATCATTCATCTTTCATTATGTCTAGTCATTCACATGCAACGAAAAGACTTGCACAAGGAAATAAAAATAAGTGCACCAAGTTCTACAGTGAAACAACAATGACAGTAGAAAGTTAAAAAGTAGTGTTCTTTCAGAGATATCCATAGGAAGCGAGTTACTGAACACAAGCCGTAGGCACATCAGTTAAGAATGAAAGAAAAAACGATTCAGATCTTGTTTTCCGTGCCCTGTAAACAACACAGATAGAAAGAAAAAATAAATAAACAAAGAAACAGCAGGATTTTCGAGCAGGACGGATGAAGCGGGCGTGTACTCAGTAACAACAAAATATCACTACTTTCGGGGGGAAATGGATTAGATCAGCCGCAAATCAGGAACTCTTGTGATCCTGGAATCATGAGATAAAATGCAACTTCTCCATACACGTGAGAACCCCATTAAGGTCTGGACGGTCTTCCGGAACTGTGAAAACAGCTTAATGAACTGATGGGATCGCCTGGCATAGTCCCACTTGGGTCAGGCATTTCACGAAGCCGACCCAAATAGTCGTCTAATGGTTGATGCAGACGGAAATGTATCGAAGAGGTTACCAAGAGAAGGGATTCATGAGAGTTCTGCGTCTAGCGTGTGACATCCCGTCTAGGAGACAAATACGCTACAGTCTTCATAAAGATGCTTTTAAATGGGGGAAAATGTGTTGGCGGAAAGCTAATTAATGACAAATTTGAATACATTCAAGCTATTTGTCCTGATCCACTACACACAGACCATTACGAAAAGAAGAGTAAACAGTCAAATATAAATGGCATCTAAACGAATGAAACAAAGTCAATGATGAAAACACAGAAATGGCACTGAGAGGAACAAGCAGCACAAGGAAAGCCCATGTTAGCAAGCACTCTTTAAAGTTATGAAGCAATGATTGTAAGGCTTTCACGACGTGGAAAGAACTGCGCACAATTTTCCACATTAATTCTCCCAATCTGTGTATTTTCTCTAGAATTTCAAACCTCTCACTGTTATGACCTCTCATCCTGTATTTTCATTTTATCCTGCATCTGGTTACGGTTAACGGGCAGAAGGGAAAGGTCATCTTCATAGTTCAGATCATCCATCAAGTCCAGCGGTTTGCGTTCGGTATTCATTGCACTGCCTCACAAGAACAGAGACACGAATGCAAACTACACTGAAAAATGAGCTTTTTGAGTCTAATTGCAAAGAAATTATTAATGGTCACCATATTAAGAAAGAAAACAGACTCTAGACAGAAACATTCAGAGAAACAACGTGGATGTGTTACAGGAACTGCAACTACAACAGCTGTTTTCAAATTAAGAACAATAAATGAACACTCACTAGAAGTGGGCACCATGTGTACAGGTACTGCATCGACTATACAAAGTCTTCTGACAGAGTTAGACATACAGACAAAAAACACTTACCAGTGCAGCTAAAGGGGTAGACAAAACGGGAGAATCTAAAAATAAAATAATAAAGAGGGAAGCGTGATATCTCCAAACACGTTTTCTTTGCTTAGCTAAAACATCATGACAAAGTTAGATTACAAGGTATCTCCGCATGAAAATCATGCTTAGGAAGGAAAAAAAAATACCTACTGACAGTGAGGAACAGTTTTTTTCTATGAAGTTACATAAAGCCTATAATGCACTGCGCATGTGAGACACGGACACCAAACAAATAGAAGACAAGAAAATTAGAGCAGCAGAGATGTTATTGTTAAAAAAGATATAACAAGCAACTTGGAAGGCAAGAAAAATCGAACGAAGTAGTACTCAAAGCGAAGGCAGTAGCAAAATAATCACAGCACATAGCGCAGACAATTGGTAACAATGGGCACACTCAACTCAGAAGAAGGAGAGGTAAACAGAGAGATTTAAAAAAAACGTGATACACTATGTCATGGGGACAAAGTTGACAACACAGCTGAGCCAAGACATCAAAGACAATAGAAAACAGAAATGATATGCAATACTAGACAGACTTTGTGATGATTGAGAAAGTACTTATAAAACTATTGATAGAGCGCCATGATTCTTTAATGTCATACTCCCCTATGTGCGTATTATCTTCATCATTTTCCTGTGCACTCCTTACTGAGCATAGAAAGACCACTTCAGCTGATCCCCCTTGTAGGAAGCCTGCACCAAGCAGTCTCATGGTCTTGTAGTGGTGGTGTCTGTGGTAATTCGTTTGACATGATGCGGTTGCTAGCCACATGAACAACCTCCTAGTAGTCTACTTGTTTGACATGATGCGGTTGCTAGCCACATGAACAACCTCCTAGTAGTGTACTTGTATGACGATGCGGTTGCTAGCTACATGAACAACCTCCTAGTAGTGTAGTGGTTTTGATGGTATTGTATGGTGGTTATGTTATCTAGTGTAATGTATGAGGTCAGCTGTGAAGGCTCCTGAGATAAATGTTTATGTGAATTACAGAAGGCCCTTCTTACTACCACTTACGACCTCAAACATATCTCTTTTACTATCATGAATGTAGCTACGTTAAAAAGTCTAGGGTACTGAAATGTAATGTGTTGTAATATAATATACAAACACACACAGGTAATTAATAAGAATAATAATATTAATAAAATCTATAACACACTGAACTAACTCAGACTGTTTTAGTTTTGATTTTAACAATTTTTTCTAAATTTATTAGTTCTGAACCAATGTTTTATATTGGTCAGAACATATGAAATGTTATGGAGTTATAAATGGAATGCATAAATATATGGCATAATAAAATAGAATTTGTGTACATAGGTATTTTATAAGACTGGTTAATATTAATAATCTCTATATTGTCTCTGGGAGAACTATTACTGGATGTGCTGTTGGGGTGATGTCATCACTCCCACTCTGTGACTACAACAAGCTTTGTCCATTGACTTATAGACTGTAGTTTAATGTTATATTTCCCAAGAATTCAGTATATATTTGATAGGGAAATATTTGTGGTGGTTTTAAATACTTGTTAATACTGGTGAATCTTCAGCAGGCCACGTATTCACTCATCTTGTCTGTGAAGATCTGATACAGGATCCCTGTGGCCCACTCCTCTCCGTAGCTGGAATACAATGCTAGGCTGCACCGACACAAATGTTAGGCGGCACACACATCTGCTTGTTTATTCTTGCTTACGTATGTGGCACTACCTTAGTGCCACAACAGAAACTCACAATTCAGAATTCAGAATTGAGAACACAGTTAATGCTAGCAAAACTCAGCTGAGCTGCTGGCTATAGTATGGCGTCCCACTAAATTGAATATAATATCTTCTGGGAAAAACACCACTGGAAATAACTGACTGTGTTACTGGACAGATTTATGTCAAATGGCAAAAATGTGCGTCTCTATCCCGCTAATATGAATACATTTGTCCAATCACAGACTCCCCCCCCCCCCAAACTCTTTCAAATCCTCAAACCAAAAGTCAAATTTCAGTCAGCTCTCAGTCAAGTATGTATTATTGTCTGTGTGTCCGTCTGTCTCTACTTGGTTTTTCACAAAAACACACTTGTTTCTTGGACCAACTACACGCAAACCCCTACACAAATCTGCCTCCTAAGTTATTTTTAGCCACAATTCTCCAACCGTCCCCCTCTCGTTCATTACAGCTAGATTTGTGCATTTCCGTGTCTCAAGGACGCATATTTGAGGCTTTAGTGAAAGTGTGCACAACAATACTGTCGCTAGTCTGATGTGAACAATACAGTCTTTCGTCAATATCTTCCATGTTATCTGTCCGTCTGTATAAATGAAAGTATATTATTTCTCTGCTTAAGATGGGCTATCAAACTAGCTAGGTTTTATATTCATAACTTTATTATTAAGAAAAAACATATTTTTTCTCAAGGTTAGTTTTTTGAAATTTGTCTTCCGAACCTTCTCCACGGCGTTTGCCGCTGAATTCAAATAAAACAACCAAGTATCGTAAAACGTCCAAGAAATGACTGTTTCGAATAAGAGCTAAGGTCTTTTCTGTCCATTTCCTTACATTGTGTTAACTAGTGGCGTGAATTTTTTTCTCTTTTATTACCAATTGCGTCTTTTTGCCCTTTAGGTTCAAACACGTGTTCAGTCATATTTTTCCTTTTTATATCTCCGTTATCCTCCCGTCTACAAGGGCTTTGTCTCTTCGGGGACCCCCGGGAACTACACGGGGCGTTATTATTATGCAGCAAGAAAAAAAGGCAGACAGGTACTGCGTTCCTGCCGAACGCAGATAGGCAGACAGATAGACAGGCAGGCATACAGACAGATAGATTATATAGATAGATAGACACACAGATATATTAGATAGATAGATAGATAGATAGATAGATAGATAGATAGATAGATAGATAGATAGATAGATAGATAGATAGATAGAAGATAGATAGATGGATGGATGGATGGATGGATGGATAGATAGATAGATAGATAGATAGATAGATAGATAGATAGATAGATAGATAGATAGATAGATAGATAGATAGATAGATAGATAGATAGATAGATAGATAGATAGATAGATAGATAGATAGATAGATAGATAGATAGATAGATTTAAAAAAAAAAGTAAAATAGAATGAGTGAAGCTTGGCATGTGACGGAATGTAAAAGATAAATCAAAAAGTTGCAATGATTATATACAGTATTAACACTTTTAACGGAAAGTGGTATTCCTAGACTGAAATAGTAACAAAACTGGCTTCTAAGTGTGGACATAGCGTGCATAAAAAGATCCATTTTGTAGCTGATATGGAAGGGTTTAAAAGGGCAGACACTCGGGGAGATGTCTCCAACAGCAAAGAGTGACCTCAAAGAAAAGTATTGATAAAAATCTGAACACAGACAGGTCTCTGGATCTTGTTACGTGATGTCGTCTGGAGTAGGGTTTATCTAGAGCAAGCACAGCGACAACATGACGTCTGCTGCGAACATAAGCAAAGCACGAAACCATGCCAGCAAATAAATATAATTTTTAATCAAGCATAATAAATAGTAAATCAACCATAAAATCATCTACAGAGATAGAATTAAATAAAACAAAAATTAAAAAGCATTGGGCGAACGGTACAGAATAACGAAACAAGTATATCTTAATTATTAATATGAAAACAAATACAACGTAATTTTTATTCTTATTGTGGTTCAGAATCGACAGATAAACCCATAGGTGCCTAGTCTCCCTCAGCAAATGTCGAAGGTATGAATGCTAATTGTACCTGTTGCGCACTGGTTGTATACACGCCGGATGCATCCTCTCATACGTCCATCTCTGCTAATCTTACGTTTGATGCCAAATTCCAGTAATCTTAACCTTGATGATTCATCGATTGCAGTGTCATTCTCTAACAGGCGATCATTAACTGCCCTCAGTATCTCTCTCTAATCCATACCCAATGCACATTATAAGGGTACTCTTCAAGCAAGTATGTCAGCTCTTTCATCGCCGCGTAGCCCTGCATGACCAGGAAAGTAGATCCACATCAGTTCATGAAGATTCGAGGCTTCTATGGAAGTTTTCCATTCATGCCCGAGCCATCCACTTTGGGTCTTCCGAAGCATGGATTGTGAGTCTGACCCAAGAACTGCCCTTGTTAATGAAGTCTCAGACAGCCACCTTAAGGCTGAAGTAGTTGCCTCTACCTCCATTCTCATGCTGGAGGTTGTTATCACGTAAGCTCCGCTATGTCCATCAACGAATCTGCCCTTTACTTTAGCAGAGAAACCCCACCCTGATTTCTCACCACGGATTACAGACCCACCAGTGTACATAATGGCATCATCATCCCCAGCATGATCATTTATCAGCTGATCAATTTCCAGCTCTGCCCTCCCACTGGCCCAAGTTCTGTACTCTCTATCAAGGCTGATGATGACTTGCTGGTAGTTTGTCCAGTTCTCATCTGACTTACTCCACTCTTCTCCCGTAAATATATTTTCGGCCGTGGTCACCTGTCTAATAGTTGCCTCTGCCTGCGCCAACACTTGACACACCCCTCTTTATTCTTGTTCCTTTGATGTCGGGTACGTTCACATGCAGGGGATGACTTTTGTATGTGGTTACTCGCATATAAGCTTTTGCCTGGGCCATAGCATATTGGATCTGTGACAGTGCGAAGACGATGTGTGAAGAAGAATAAGAATTCGTGTGTAATGTTGTCGTCACTCTCTCTGGCCTACTTTCACACACGTTCCGCAGTCACAGAAAAACTCTTGATGACAGGGGTCCCACTTTTATTAATGAAACCCTATCAGGTAGCACATGAATCATACAGAAAACAATGTTGTCCACAAGTTTACTTTTTGTAGGTAATTCCTATACAACACCATTTAACCAAGCTATGTAGGTGTTCTCAACGTAACACCATATAAAAACCCAGCACAGACTGCTGGACTCTCTCTATGTCGTTAGTTCTCTTAGCACAGACGCAACTATGCAAAAGCCCAAATCTCACTTGGTTATCGTTCTAGGGCGCGTTTTGCACAAGAAGACGATCTGGCTACTTCTCAGCTCTGACCCAAGCCTCTCATTGTTTCAGTTTAAATCTACATCTTCACCCCTGTACCACATGATAGCCACGTCAAAATGTCAGGGAAAGCTCCACCCATCCCTCTAGGGAGCAAATCAGGAGTCCTATGTTCAGTATGGATGACATGAGATCACATCTTGGTAAAGATTATCTTCTTAGACGCCCACAATTCTAGTTCCGCCCACTGGTGGTTACATCCCACGATATCCGTTGCCCTACTCACAATTCTTACAGTTTCGTGCTCAAAAAGGTGTTTTCTTCTGGTGTCAGACAGCGCCGAGATGTCTAACAACCGAGGACTGTCTCCCATTACATCTGCTGCGTCTCACACGTCTGTCTTCTTTACGGATGGCAATGGTGTGTTTCGTTTAAGTCGCCCATTCCCGTGTCAGAATGCCAGCATGAGCGCAAATATACACCGTAGACAAGATCGACAACTAATTACTCAGTCTAAAATTACATATTTCTGGCCACACGGTCACAGATCTTATTGGCAGCAATCCAAGCATGTGCCGCATCGTCACAATGGGAGTGTCTCGCGTTCAGTCCAAGACTACACGCATACCTTCATTTTGAAACAACGTAATTATTAACTTAAAAGGAACAAGACAGACTACAATCAGACATTCACAAACTAAACTGGAATAAACGATCATGCCAACGCAAGAAAAAACAAACAAACATAAAACACGATACTTCTCAAAGTAAAAATATATAAAAAATGGTAAAAATAAGAAAGTTCAAATGCCATTTCACGTCACTCCCCGTTGGCATGCTTGACATCTAAGGATATAAAGAAGAGCGATAGAGGCGAGAAAAATGACAGTATCGTCAACATTGAGACAGCTGTGATAGAAAGAGTGTTGAAAGGAGAAGAGCGTGAAGAGGAGATTGACAAAATTAATTTCTCAAGGGTTTCGGTGAGTCTCGGGTCTTGAGGAGTGCTCTGACAAAAGATGACAAGAATGAAACATATAATGAGGAAGTATGGAAGTGAGGACGACAGAAACAGGGAGATGATGTGGTCGTGAGTGTGTGTGTGTGTGTAAGAGAGAGAGAGAGAGAGAGAGAGAGAGAGAGAGACAGAGACAGAGAGAGAGAGAGAGAGAGAGAGAGAGAGAGAGAGAAAGACAGAGAAGAAGCAGAGGGGAGGACAACGGCAGAAACCAATGGGCAGAGATGCTAATGCGAAAGAGAGGAGTGGTAAAAGGAAGGGACAAAGGAACAGAAAAGGGGGAAAAGGACAAGAGGAAGACAGATGGTCAAGACGAATAGATGTGAAGAGATGGAGAAGATATTTTTGGAGGAAAAATGAGGTAGCTCTCTTACTCAGTGATAAGAATGAAAGACAACGGAAAGGGGGAGGGGAAGTAAAGGAGAGAGTAACGCTATAATAATGTGATCACAACATTAGACTGCTAGACAAGTTATTGAGAACAGAGGGGAGGCACAATGAACCAGTTCAGATAGGTAATTTTGTAATTCCAAGGTTCAGAAACATTAGACTGCTAGACAAGTTATTGAGAACAGTAATGAGTTCAGAGATAGGTAATTTGTAATTCCAGTTCAGACTTGGCCAACACGACATCCACTGACAGTGACGATAATGGAAAATACTGAAGGCGATATTAGAAAAATGCCACCCGCACTAGAGTGATCTTTCAAACGCACGCACACGCACTGGGCGCGCGCACACATACACACACACATGCAGTCCAGGCAGACAAAAAGTGCAGACTAAAATGTCTTTAAGTCAGAAAAAAAAAGCGAAGGGAAAAAGTAAAAGGCACATTTCTAATTTCGGCTGATCAGCGATGACCTTCCCGCACAGAACAAGTACTCAACTTGGAGAATTATACTTGTTGTCTTGGAGTAGTAATACGTAACCTTGAATTTTGTTTCACAGATGTATTTGAGTAGTAATACGTAATATTTGATTTTTCAACGATGTATTGGAGTAGTAACACCTAAACGTTGATTTTTTTGGTGTAAATAGAGGTATTAGAGTCGTACCAAGTAAATTCTGTTTAAAAAAAATAGTGGTAGTGTAGTAATAACACAAAAACTTTGATTTTTTAAATAGAGGTACTGGTGTCTTTGCTCTAACATTAGGGAAGGAAAGGCAGCGAGGAAAGGAACTGGTCACCATACCTCTCGATGCTGGACGTAGTATTGTGAAGTCTTTAACACTTCACTCCCCTACGTCAGTATCTGGCACTATCTTTTTACTTTTATTTACTGGAGTGGGACCGAAGACGCAGTAAAAGTGATGAATGCAGTCAGCGACCCATAGCTCGACTGCTTGCGTCAGGGTCAGCGAACCAGAGCTGACAAAGACCCTTCTCCACCTCCAAGTGGTGGGCCTGGAAACAGGCTGCATCACTGCAGTCTGGCGGAGAGAGTAGGGATCGAAGAGGGAAGGCAAACCCGGTCCCAAAAAAATGCCGTGCTGAAGTCGGATGTGTCGGGCCGAAAGGCGCAAATATCGCAGGTGCGCTGTAAACAGACACAACGCAACCAACGTCCTTTTCAGGACGAGCGAGGAAGATGATTTACTGGAGTAGTAACACGTAAACTTTGATTGTTTAGATGTATGAAGTAGTAACACGTAAACTTTGATTGTTTGGATGTATGAAGTAGTAACACGTAAACTTTGATTGTTTAGATATATGGATTAGTAACAGGTAAACTTTGATTGTTTGGATGTATGAAGTAGTAACACGTAAACTTTGATTGTTTGGATGTATGAAGTAGTAACACGTACACTTTGATTGTTTGGATGTATGGATTAGTAACAGGTAAACTTTGATTGTTTAGATATATGGAGTTGCTGTTGTTGTTGTTGTTGTTTAACTAGGGCCGCTGAGCTTCTCGCTCTTTAGCAGCCAACACCAAGCTGAAGACTCCTTGGTATTATCTACACTGTAGATCTAGGCTTTTCCTGTGGCTTTTCTGCCATTCCGAAATGTGTTGAGTTGAAGTCATGAGCTATAGTTTCTCCAGCTTGACTTGAATTTAAAGGATCGTCACATCTGGTTCCAAGCTAGGAGTAAGAAGTGCGTAGCCTACTGTCACAAGATGGATTTTGGGGCGACCCCTTTCCGATCTCTCTTTCACTACTGCAGTAATCAGCTTTTGTACTGATTTTGCGTGATTTTCCATGGTCGCACCCTTTTCTTTCTGTTTGCTATGTAGCAGAGAGTTTGTTTGTCCAAACATTTTACACTCCCTGTTGATGATAAACACATCACATTTGCAAGGAGCGGCCGAGGTAATATTGAACGTCAGTGTCGTGAAATATTCTAATCCACATATATAAATTATCAGGTAAATATAAAGCCTAACAAATAAATTTAATAAAAGGAAGAAGAATGGTAAATAACAGTGCTGTCACAATAACTGTACTCGAAATCCCCTTTGTTTTATGCTTCGTCTGCAAATTGTAACGCTTTCACGTTGATAGTAAAAGCCTACTATATTATTACCCGCTTTCTTCAATGAAACGTGTGCTGTATTTCTTGGAAAAACATTTGAGATACGCAAGCTGAACAATGACCTAATTTTAATATTTCATTCATTCCATTTTATACACAGCGTAACTAAAAGACAGATGGACTAAAGGATAGAGAGAAGGGAGAGGCATAAAGCCGAACGCATGCAAAATTAAACACGCGTCGCGCGATATACAATTACTACTATCACGCGTGTAAGGCCACATGCACTAACTTTTTCGGACGGACAGTGATAAAAACACTAACCTTCCCAGAGTTAGGTTTTTAAATCCTGAAAAACTCTTATTAGAAAAGATAACATTAGATGGGTTTACGTTTGAAAACATTACAGTACCCAGACAGCACATCTTCGAAACAGGAGGTAGAAGGAATTGCATATTTTGAACGCAGCATATTAGCTCTATTAAATTTGTATATTTGGGTTCCTTAGGGCTTGCTGACAAAGAATATGTAAAACGTTACGCAAATAGTCTAGGAATTAACAAGTTATAACCAAAATAAAATAGTGGGGATGCCTGACAGCATGAAATCATTTCTGCTCATAAAATTTTTTTATAACGTGTTTAAAAAAAACCGTGCGTACGGAAATAGCCTACCATGTAAACTCCAAATTGATTGGAGCGCAACAAATATAAGACTAAACACGATTGGTCGGACTATAAATACTATCTTTGGTTGTTAGGGGAGACGTAGGAAGGTAAAATTTTTTCAAACACTTGTCGAAACGTGGCTCCATTGGTCAGACTCGCTGATATAATCACTTAGGAGCGTTAGTTCGAGACCACTAGTTCAAATAAGCTTGATAAAGCAACAGTGCGTTGAAGCCAGCTCATATTTTTGCTAAATAAAAGCCTGGAACATAAGCAGATGGGAATTTGTGCCAGTAATTGTGCCAGAATTCATTGCTAGTCAACGTATCTGTGTTTATTCTATGAATTGTGGTAAGCTTGAAACATTCAGTATCTTTTAATGAAAATTGAATGTGAATTGTTAATTTATGCCTGTATATATGTGTAGTTCAGTAGCAAACATGATGTAAAGCCTATAATGCTCCAGCCTGAACAGAAGGTGTCGGAGGAAAGTAAAACGGCATGGAATGGCCAAACAGTACACTGACACCTAGATGATTGACTAGAAAGAAATAATGCTGGAATTGCAGAGGCGTAGTAACCATTAAGGAGGTTAATACTGGTATAAAGTATTTCAGATGAAGCTGACAGTTGGCCTAACGCTCTGAACTCAATGTTTGTGATGTATTGTGCTCAGTGTAAAAAGAGAGTATAAATTAGTTATGACGTAGAAGGTACATCCTTCTTGTTTTCAGGGACCGTGGTCTTGATGGTATTGGGCAGCACCTGGTCAGAGCTTTGCTGAATCCAGAGTCGGACAGCATACTCCTTGGTCCATTTAGCTATCAGTGAGGTGTCTCCAGAGCCCAGGGGAGAAATCGAGCAGAGGAGTCTTTTCCTGCCGCCATCACGCAAGATAAGCTGATGTGGCCAGCTGAGCTCAAAATTATGTACCCCCATCTTAAAATAACATTGTAACATAAACTTAAGAGGGGAAGTAAATTGTTTTAATATCAGGAACTGAGAACATCTCCAATACTAGTTCCAATAAAGACAAACTATTGAAGTCATGATGACAAATACCAACAGAGCTTGAACAAAACAAAAACCAGTATTACCTCATATTACTACTACACAACTGACACACATAGGATACTTTTAATAATATATGTCACTACAATATTCATATTGATAAATTCTGTACATATAACTTGTAATTAAAATTGATTGTGATTCCTGGTTCCCTTTGTATTTGAATCAGGACACCTATTCATTCATGACAGCAATGAATACATATTGTTATTTGAAAAGTTATCAGTGACTCCTTTAAGATATCCTTGTAGAGTGTTTTATGTATGTGAGTGTCACAGTGTTGTCAAGTGTGGTGGAATAAATTAAATTGTTTATCTGTCTGTTGTTGTTATGACTTACACTTCATCATACACATACCCTAGACATACAACGTAGTCATCACACTATTCCAGAATAATTCTGACTGAGATATATATATATATGTGGCAGCAAGTAAGGTTATCTATAATACACTACTCTTATTAGATATAGATACCTTCACAGCTGATCTCAGTCAGTACACTAAGTCCCCTATAAATATTTATAACATCCCACTTCACCACAGTCAGGCAAATTGGTAATTCTTGTGTACCAAAGCTTGGCCGCTACAGATTAGTCCTACAATCGCCAGCGTGTTTGCTTAAATTGCTGATAAGCACAGAGTGCGGGACAGATAACGAGATTACCCGTCTGCGAATAGATTACTTTCTGATAAAGTAATAAATTGTTACATCTGGAACACATTGTCGTATGACTTTACAGATGTGTTGGTGAGTTCGCCTGCCAGGGCATCGGATATTTTCATGACATATACGGAAGACGTAACCCCTACCTTACATTCAAAATTTTTCCATGTCAGGAATATTTTAAAAACCCCCCCCCCCCCCCCCCAGCATGTTTAAAATGATTGGAGCTTTTGCACCCTCATAACAAACAGAGCGGGGGAGGACAGTGAATATAACCTGACGCTTCAGTCAGTCAAATTTACTGTGAAGATCGCTTGCCAAGACACCAGACTTGCCAGAAGTTAGAATTCAGAATTCCATTTTATCAGACCGGACACCTTTTATTGGAGAATCTTGACGGACTTACCAAACAGCCAGGAAATCTGTATCATTTTAAGTAAGGAAAATCGGAATATCTGAGGAAACTGAACACGAAGTCAGAGAGGGAATTAAAGTTAGAATTAACGACCCCAAGTGCACGTGTAAAAAGGCATCAGCTAGTGCCTTAACTTCATTTATCTGAGCAAAAACGTCTGTGAGCGAAGATTGGCGTAAGTTGTCATTTTACATTCTATATTTTCATTACTAACTTGTGAACTAATATGTATATATTACCATGTGAATATTAATATGTGAAAATCGATAGTGGATGTCCCAGTCATTTGAGGCTGGGAACCTCAGCGCATAGAATGATGATTTCATGAACCACCATTGCACGGGCTGGCGACTGTTTTGTTGCTAGTGTCTTAAGGAGAACTAAAAGCATAAAGTAGTCTCAAGTTCCATAGGGAGCAGGGAGGGAAAGATGAAAGAAATGATGTTTATTTTAATTATAATACTTACAGTTTCAAACCAGTGTAAATGTCGATGTTAGCATATTCACTTTAAAATTAATGGAAGTTTCACACTTTTTAAATCAGTGTAAACATAAATGAAAACGTATTCAATTTATATTGTGAGCATTTTTAAATCAGTGGAAATGTAAATGTAAACATATTCTATTTGTATTTTTAACCTTTTCATTTAAATGTAAAGTAACTATAAAAGCTATTCAATTTAAATATAAAGAAAGTTTTCTCTCGAGGGATTAAAGATAATTCTCATCGAGGGTAAATTCTGAGTAAATGGGATGGTGGAATAGGGGATACATAAGTATGTGTCGGGAAATGCAATACTCAGGAGAGGGTTTCGTTTCTATTCTTTTACCATAGTTGGTGGTGGTACCAGTTGAAGGGTACTATCTCTGGAACAGAAGGGAACAGTGGCCTAAGCTTTAAGACGAGGGACCAACTTTGTAGACTTTCCCTGACACTCCTAGGAACGAGCTGCACCCTACAACCTTGACAAAGAAAGTTTTCTCTCGAGGGATTAAAGATAATTCTCATCGAGGGTAAATTCTGAGTAAATGGGATGGTTGAATAGGGGATACATAAGTATGTGTCGGGAAATGCAATACTCAGGAGAGGGTTTCGTTTCTATTCTTTTACCATAGTTGGTGGTGGTACCAGTTGAAGGGTACTATCTCTGGAACAAGAAGGGAACAGTGGCCTAAGCTTTAAGACGAGGGACCAACTTTGTAGACTCTCCCTGACATTCCTGGGAACGAGCTGCACCCTACAACCTTGACTAGCGACGAGCGTGAGCAGTGTAGAAAGAACAAACCCAGCGGGAGCAGAAACAACCACTGGCAGCTAAGTGCAATATATAAGCTGCCAAAGTGAACTTTGTTTCCATAAAATTCTACTATCCATCAATGACGAACCTTTGCTTTTAAACTATTCAATTATTTTCAAACTGTTAAAACTTAAGTGATAATTAAATTTTGTTATTTGTAATTTTACAAATTTAACGTCGATTTAATCATTTTAAATGTACTGCATGTTTATCTCAGTCAATTTACTACACACACTCTAAACTGAGCTATACCATAATAATAAGAATTCCACTGAGTAAATCAGAGGTGGGGGCTTGAACGAGCTAACATTAATCATTGCTTAATTCTTTATAAAAGTTGACGGCATATTCTAGAATTAACGTGCTCAGTCAATGCAGCACTGTTTTCTCTTATCTGATTATCTTGTGAACACTCCATTGAGATAGAAGCGCCATTACCCTTCTATTTATACATCTGCAGAGAGTAATCTTGTGAGAAGGTAGACACCTTTGAAGCCCATATTAGATACTCGTGAGTTTTGGCCACTGCTGGACCACAACTGCAAAGCAGAGGAGGCAATACCGTCACACATACTGTGCATTCCCCGCCATCCAAGGGGGCTCTTCAACTATGCAGAGCTAAAATACAGTACTCTGGTTCTGGGCTCTCCCAAGGAATTGTCACGTCCTGCACAGAGCCACCTCTCAGCTTCCCCTGCCTATCACTATTTCCTGCACAGAGCCACCTCTCAGCTTCCCCTGCCTATCACTGGGTCTATAATCCTTCTGCATGCAGTCAACCAAGTCAAAGCCAAAGAATTACGCCTGGGGCTCAAGTGACTTCTCCAAATTTAGTGTGCAATACTGGGCTCTCAACAAGTTCCACCACAGGGGGAATCCCTGGAAGTGTGTGGATGGTTTCAAGAGTCAATGAGGATGTAATTAGCCTCACAGGTATAGGTTCACTTCCACGTACATATATTGTAGCATTGTGCATAGCTGGTGGTCATATAAGGATGACTCCAGATATGTCTCCATGCATAGATATTTTGGAGTAAGTAACACGTAAACTTTTATTGTTTAGATATATGTAGTAGTAATAGGTAAACTTTGATTGTTTAGATGGATGGAGTAGTAACATTTAAACTCTGATTGTTTAGATGTGTGGAGTAGAAACACGTAAACTTTTATTGTTTAGACATACGTAGTAGTAACAGGTAAACTTTGATTGTTTGGATGTATGGAGTAGTAACATTTAAACTCTGATTGTTTAGATGTTTGGAGTAGTAACATGTAAACTCTAATTGTTTAGATGTATGGAGTAGTAACACGTAAGCTTTGATTGTTTAGATATATGTAGTAGTAACAGGTAAACTTTGATTGTTTGGATGTATGGAGTAGTAACATGTAAACTCTGATTGTTTAGATGTATGGAGTAGTAACACGTAAACTTTGATTGTTTAGATGTATGGAGTAGTAACATGTAAACTCTAATTGTTTTGATATATGGATTAGTAACACGTAAACTTTGAATTTTTCTTTGCTTTGTTTAAAGTGGCATTGAAGAATTAACACGTAGACTGTGATTTCTAAAAACAAACAAGAGGTAATAAAGCGGTAACAAGTAAACTTTCATTTTTAAATAGTTACAGTAATCTCTGGAATATCCGGGATGATATGGAAAAAAAAGTTAATCGCGGTTAATAAAATCCCAGTTAATCACCACCCATGGAAAATTTAAAAAAAAAAAACAACAACAACAACACTTCGACATGGTCCCTTGAGTTTATTCAACTTTCAAATTACGAGAACTTTTTCTGCGATCAGTTTCCTATGCTCAGCAATCTAAACAAGCAGATGAGTTGCCTCCACGAATCCAGTCGTCAGCAGGAGGTCGTCGCGGGTGCCCCACAGTTTCTCTTCCATTTTCGTCTCCTGGGCCAGGTTTGAGCTCTCAAGTCACCAAAGAGAGGTCACGTTTGCAGAATGTGTTCCAGAGTCTGGGGGCCATTTTGGCATATGCACTGGTCAGTTGGGACAGCTTTCATTTTGTGGAAGTGAGCTTGTAGTCTGCAGTGTCCTGTGCGGAGCCTAAAAATGGTGGTTTGCTGTGTTCTGTCTAGCTTTAGGATGGGTGTCGCATGTTACGCATTGCCTAGTTAAATGTTTGAAGACCGAAAAGTGGGACACCAGTGTTTTGGCCTGAACAAAGAAATGCAGGGGTATTTTCCTGTGTGTATCTAGGGCAGCCAATCAGAGAAGGGGTTTCCCACGGTCAGATAGAACGACTTCGGCGATTGTATAAGGAAGAATAATCGTCCGAAACATGGTTAGAATTAGCGGTCGGGAAGGAGAACGGAATGACAGACAAGGATGAGAATGGTCTCCTTTTGACGGGAATATCTTCAATTATGTATAGGTACAAGGAAATCAGAAGGGAGTAAGTAGTTGTGAAGAATTTTGCAAGACTAAGTGTCCGTGCCTTGAGAAATCCTGTGTTTTTCCTATTCTTAATTCAATATATAATCGTTAACACGACAGATATGGGAAAACAACATATGGATATAACGGTCAACTCATGGAGAACGGAAATATATAACTCCAAAGGCTTGAACTGGGTTAGGTGAAATACACGAGACCAAGGTTTGAAACACCATCTCTAGCACAAACCCCCCGAAGTTTACCACTTTTTTGGGAAGTTTGCTGGAGTTGCGAGCCTTGTTTCCTGTACGTCCGGTAGCTGCATATATAAGGGCGGACGGAAATGATTTCAAATTCACTTGTACAGCGAAGCAAGACAGAAGGACAACGGCTGGAGAGAGAGGAACGTGCAGAGGCCAATATCTTGTTATTTGCAGCCAGGCAGTTCTGTTACTCCACTAAAGCCAGTCTTTACTGATCTAATTAAGATCCTGCGAGGGTATGTAAAGTTACTATGTAAAATAATACAGTAATTACAACTTTATTTCAGGATTTGTTTAATCTTTATTTCAAGATTTGTTTAATCTATATGTTATGAAAGTATCATGTATATTAATTGATTAATTGGTATGATTGTTGAAGATTGGAACCCGAAATATAACCACCATGACTGAGTCCGTATCAGGGCTAGCACAATCCTTTTCAGGACTAATAACAATTCTTTTCAGGACTACCAACAATCATTATCAAAGCTTATTCATTCTGTCATCAAGTTACTGCACTTTACAGAGCTAACGTGTCAGGCAGGGGGATACTATAACCTCATACCATATATGTGTGTACATATTATTTTGTATTATTTGATTTTATAAAATGTTCCACAGTAGACACCTGTCTTGTCACTGATCCATAATCATGAATTTTCACGCATACATCTGAAAACAAATTCATCTCACCTACAATAGGAATGTGGTAATTGTTATCCACCTAAATAGCCACATATAGCCTACAATTATCTGCAGGTTCATACTTGTCAACCAAAAGTCAGAGGTCAATGATCAAGAATTGCTCGATGATCAATGCGAATCGCCCCGGCAGTGTCTGGATTGGTAGAAGCAAGACCTACTGAAGCTGTACATCTCATATGAACACTGATTAACCTAACAGATGAGTGATATTTGTGACAATCGTGCAACCAAGAAGTGATAACTGTCAAGCAGAGTTTTGTGATGACAATTTGCGTGATAAACTAGTGAAAGTTATAAAGTGAATAAGACAGTGAAGAAGTCTATTACCCAACTAATTGGAAGAGTCTAAAGAAATGACATTTTAGTTTAACTTGTAAAAACTGTAATTGATTGCGCCAGTTTGGCTTTTTTTAAGTATAACTGTTGTATCACCAGTCACACCCCATCACAACAATGGGATAGATGTAAATAAAGAGGATATAAATTGTATTCACCAGCTTTATTCATTCAATATAGTTGATACTGAGTTTTGTTGAATTTTTATTAATATCACAGGTGGTCACATAGCGGAGGTGGCGCAGTAAGGTCTGACTGTTCTCTGAATATTTTCAGTCCAGATACTTTCACAGCCGTGACTATCGAGTGATACCAGTGTACTTCTCTGTCACTGGGACCTCACACATTCTGGAGAGAATACTATTTCTACTCTAGCATTATCATCTCACACATATAAAACCTTCCGCTACAGTGGGGGCTCGATCGCGGGATATTCTCGTATATCCTGAGCCATCCTCTATCTAATACATCTATCTTTAGTCTATCTTGGGCCACCAATAGAGAAAAAATAAATAAATAAATAAATAAATTTTTTTGAAAATTCTAGAATAAGATTTTTTTTCTCAGTAACAGTACCTTAGAGTACTCAGTAAATATTGACTATCACAAGGTTGCACGATTAATTGTGTTGTCCATTTGATAATTATTTTGATTAAGTTTAGGTACGTTTTCATACCCTACTTAACTTAATATAATGGCTGACTTAGTGAAGTTCAGAACTGCGATCATGCAAATGGGAAAAGAGCTGGGCTTGACAGGTGATGCTCTCATCCAGTATGTCACAACTGAAGTGGACAAACATATGGATAGAGAGGAAAGGAAGCTGCAAGCAGAAGCTGAGAGAGAAGCCAAAAGACTAGAAGCTGAGAGAGAAGCCAAAAGAATGGAAGCTGAAGAAAAGAGGCTGCTGTTGGAAGTTGAGGCTCAAGCCAAGAAATTGGAGGCTGAAGAAAGGAAGCTACAAGCTGATAGAGACCATCAACTGAGATTAAAAGAGCTTGAAATACAGGCAGCGGCTACAACTAATGGTAGTAGGTCATCTCATTCGGATACCAGCGCCAGCCAAAGCACCCCCAATGGAGCTATGAACTTCCACTTGGACCCATTTGTGGAGAAAGAAGAGGGAATAGAGGATTACCTTGACAGATATGAACGATTGGCCACTACTTATGGCCTAGAAAAAGAAAAGTGGAATTTGAAGTTGTCACAGGGATTGAGAGGTGTATCTTATAACGTCTACTTGAAGATGCAAAAAGAAGATCAGGAAAATTATGAAGCCTTGAAACAAGCATTGTTGGTGCGTTATGAACAAAAAACGCAGAAGCTTATAGAATGCGATTTAGAACTGCTAAGCTCCAGACAGGAGAAACGTATCAGCAGTTTTCAGCAAGGTTGGAAAGTTACTTGCTGAGGTGGTGTCAGTTAGGAAACTTCAATCAGGATTTTGAAGGGATTAAGGAGATGATGTTGATAGAACAACTCCTGGAGTCCATGTCTCCTGAGACGAAGACATTCCTAGTAGAACATAAAAGAGAGAGATTAGATGAAATAATCATCTATGCAGAAAGTCACAAACTGGCTCATCCCCTGTTTCAGGGAAACAAGAAGAAGCAGGTAGATAGTTTCAAGTCACCCCAAAACCAAAACAAGTTTGAACAAAAGGACAATACAACTAAGAACAAACACAGATATGACTACAAAGACAAGAACCCTCTAGGATCTGACAAGAAACCTTCAAGAAAGGAAGATAAGTGGTGTAAAATTTTGCAAATTAGCAACCACAATACTGCAGAATGCAGACGGAAGAATCCTCCTCATCATGCTGCATGCCTTACAACAGGGAACAACGGAAGGAAGGAACAGGCAGTTAGTCCCAATGACCTCCATCATCCCCCTGTCTGTGAGGAAGTGACCTTGAATGGCACCCAAGTACTGTGCTTATATGATACAGGCTTGGACTTTGACTCGGTAGTGTGCTCTTCTCTGGTGAGTCCTGACCAGATAACCACAGAGACAGTGGAAATCAGAGGACCGATCAAGGGAGCAGGAACCATGACACTACCCATAGCCCGAATCAACATAAGATCTCGCTATGTGGAAGGAGAGATCAAAGCAGCAGTGATGGACGAACCTATTTACCCATTGATTTTGGGATGTAGGTATGTTTTCCTAGGAGAACCCATTAAACCTGTAGTTATGGCAACAGTCCAGACCAGGGCAAGCTCCAGGAAAATGGAGGAAAATCCTATTAATACACATCCAGGAGAGATGAAAAAAGGCTCAAGCAGCTGACAGCACCTTGAAGCCTTGCTTTGGCAAACTACCTAAGGCACATAACCCTCCAGAGAAAGGAGACTTCTACATGAAAAATGGTCTACTCTACAGAAAAGCTGGAACAGGACCTCAAGGGCATGGACAGCTTGTAGTGCCAAAATCATACAGGGAGAAGGTTATGGAGCTGGGACATGCTGTACCTTTCAGTGGACATATGGGAATAGGGGCCACTGGACAAAGGATAGCGTGTCACTACTTTTGGCCAGGAATCACAGAGGACATAAAGAGATATGTGAGATCCTGCCCAGAATGCCAAAGAGTAGCTCCTAAACATAGGACTGCACCAGCAACACTAGGAGAAATGCCCATTATGGGAACACCCTTTGAACGTGTTGCAGTGGATATTGTTGGACCCCTCACTAGGACCAAGAAGAGGAATGCTTATATCCTGACCTTGGTTGATACTTGCTCTATGTGGGGAGAAGCAGTAGCCTTGTCATCTATAGATTCTAAGCATGTGGCTGAGGCACTGTTGACAATATTCACCAGGTTAGGTTTCCCAAATCAGATATTGACTGACAATGGTTCTCAGTTTAAGGGAAAGCTAACTCAAGAAGTGTTCAGGATCTTTCAGGCCAGACATTATCATTGCTCTCCATATCATGCCCAAGGAAACGGGCAAGTAGAGCGCTTCAACGGGACGCTTATATCCATACTTAGAAAGCTGGCAAGTGAAAAACCTGACACTTGGGATGTATATTTACCTGCTGCACTCTTTGCATACAGGGAAGTCCCACATAATTCAACTGGATTGGCTCCAGCTACTTTGTTGTTTGGAAGACCAATCAAAGGTCCAATGGAAGCATTGCTGCGAACATGGACTGATGAGAAGGCTGAGGAAACAGTGACATCCTCATATCAGTATGTCAACGAGTTAACTTCTCGATTAAAAACAGGGTGGAAACTGGCAAATGAGAACTTGAGACAGGCCAGGAGGAAGCATGCTGCTTATTACAACAAAAAAGCAAAAGGATAGAGAACTTGCTGTGGGAGAAAAAGTTCTACTTCTGTTGCCCAGCAGCAATAATAAATTGCAAATTGGATGGCAGGGACCCTATGTCATTCTGGAGAAACTTTCCAGAACTAACTACAAGATTGACAAGAAGGGAAAAGAGAAAGTGTACCATGTCAATCTTCTTAAAAAGTATTATGACAGGGAATCATCAGAAGTTGCACATATCATGACCCTAGCCATTGCAACAGAAATGGAAAATGAACCTCTTTCCTCTATGGAATACCCATTGAAGGCTACAGAGAGTTATGATCAAGTGAATATTAGTGATCATTTAACTCCTGAGCAGAGGAGGCAAGTTCAGGAGGTGTTGGAAATCAATGCTGATGTACTCACAGATAAGCCTGGTTGTACAAATCTGTTAGAGTACAACATGACGGTAACCGATCCCACACCAGTATGTATGAAGACTTACCCTATCCCTTATGCAAAAGCACAGGCACTACGGGAAGATATTGATTATTTTTTAAAGGAGAAGATCATCTCAAAGTCGGAATCTCCCTACAACTCCAGTGTAGTGCTATTAAGGAAACCTAGTGGAGAACATAGGTTGTGCATAGATTACAGGAAGTTAAATGCGGTCACAGAATCTCAAGTGGATCCGTTACCTGACACCAACCAATTGTTCTCTACACTGAGTGAAGCTAGGTATTTTTCTAAAGTAGATCTAAGCAAGGGATACTACCAAATACCAGTGAAACCAGAAATAAGGCACATGTTGGCATTCAGTACATCGGAAGGACATTATGAGTTCAATGTACTGCCATTTGGCTTGAAAAATGCACCAAGTGTATTTTCAAGAATGATGAGGAAACTGTTGGAGCCTCTAAAAAATCCACACATCACTAACTTCATGGATGACATACTTGTTGCTACCAATACATTTGAGGAGCATGTAGAATCACTCTCCATGTTGTTTGACAGACTAAGAGAAACTGGACTGACTGCACGTCCATCCAAGTGTTATATTGGGTGTAAGGAATTGGAATTCCTTGGTCACACTATTTCTAGAGGTCACATGTCTCCTGACCCAAAGAATATTGAGAAGTTGAAGAAGGCACCCAGACCAAGAACTAAGAAAGATGTAAGGTCATTTGTGTCCTTATGCGGATTTTACCAAAAGTATATATCCAACTTTAACTCTCTGTGTGCACCGTTAACAGACTTAACGAAGAAAGGTCAGCCTGATAATATTCAGTGGAATGCTGAGTGTGAGAACGCTTACACGGACTTAAAGAAAAAACTCACCAGCAAACCCATCCTTGCATTACCCGATATCACTCAGGAATTTGTATTGCGAACGGATGCAAGTAATATTGGAATAGGAGCAACGCTGTTGCAAAAATCAAAAGCCCAGCCGGAAGAACTTTTACCAGTCGCCTACGCTAGTAGGAAACTAAATTCGGCCGAACTGAACTATTCTACTATAGAGAAAGAATGTTTGGCGGTAGTCTGGTCCATCGAGAAGTTCTCGACCTATTTGTACGGCAAACATTTCATATTACAGAATGACCATCAACCTCTCACATTTTTGGCGGTGTCGAGAAAATTAAATTCCAGATTGCTCAGATGGAGTCTACTTTTAGCTCCATATTCGTTTACAGTGCATTACATCCCTGGTAAAGAAAATGTTGGAGCAGATTTTCTTAGTCGACACCCAACTGAGATAGAACGAGAGTAAGAAGAACATTAACTACGGCAAAGCTTACAGTTGTTAGCTGTAGAAATCTACAGCTTAAAAGAGAGGGAGGCTCTGTCGCATGTTACGCATTGCCTAGTTAAATGTTTGAAGACCGAAAAGTGGGACACCAGTGTTTTGGCCTGAACAAAGAAATGCAGGGGTATTTTCCTGTGTGTATCTAGGGCAGCCAATCAGAGAAGGGGTTTCCCACGGTCAGATAGAACGACTTCGGCGATTGTATAAGGAAGAATAATCGTCCGAAACATGGTTAGAATTAGCGGTCGGGAAGGAGAACGGAATGACAGACAAGGATGAGAATGGTCTCCTTTTGACGGGAATATCTTCAATTATGTATAGGTACAAGGAAACCAGAAGGGAGTAAGTAGTTGTGAAGAATTTTGCAAGACTAAGTGTCCGTGCCTTGAGAAATCCTGTGTTTTTCCTATTCTTAATTCAATATATAATCGTTAACACGACAGATATGGGAAAACAACATATGGATATAACGGTCAACTCATGGAGAACGGAAATATATAACTCCAAAGGCTTGAACTGGGTTAGGTGAAATACACGAGACCAAGGTTTGAAACACCTCTAGCACAAACCCCCCGAAGTTACCACTTTTTTGGGAAGTTTGCTGGAGTTGCGAGCCTTGTTTCCTGTACGTCCGGTAGCTGCATATATAAGGGCGGACGGAAATGATTTCAAATTCACTTGTACAGCGAAGCAAGACAGAAGGACAACGGCTGGAGAGAGAGAGGAACGTGCAGAGGCCAATATCTTGTTATTTGCAGCCAGGCAGTTCTGTTACTCCACTAAAGCCAGTCTTTACTGATCTTAATTAGATCCTGCGAGGGTATGTAAAGTTACTATGTAAAATAATACAGTAATTACAACTTTATTTCAGGATTTGTTTAATCTTTATTTCAAGATTTGTTTAATCTATATGTTATGAAAGTATCATGTATATTAATTGATTAATTGGTATGATTGTTGAAGATTGGAACCCGAAATATAACCACCATGACTGAGTCCGTATCAGGGCTAGCACAATCCTTTTCAGGACTAATAACAATTCTTTTCAGGACTACCAACAATCATTATCAAAGCTTATTCATTCTGTCATCAAGTTACTGCACTTTACAGAGCTAACGTGTCAGGCAGGGGGATACTATAACCTCATACCATATATGTGTGTACATATTATTTTGTATTATTTGATTTTATAAAATGTTCCACAGTAGACACCTGTCTTGTCACTGATCCATAATCATGCATTTTCACGCATACATCTGAAAACAAATTCATCTCACCTACAATAGGAATGTGGTAATTGTTATCCACAAATAGCCACATATCCTACAATTATCTGCAGGTTCATACTTGTCAACCAAAAGTCAGAGGTCAATGATCAAGAATTGCTCGATGATCAATGCGAATCGCCCGGCAGTGTCTGGATTGGTAGAAGCAAGACCTACTGAAGCTGTACATCTCATATGAACACTGATTAACCTAACAGATGAGTGATATTTGTGACAATCGTGCAACCAAGAAGTGATAACTGTCAAGCAGAGTTTTGTGATGACAATTTGCGTGATAAACTAGTGAAAGTTATAAAGTGAATAAGACAGTGAAGAAGTCTATTACCCAACTAATTGGAAGAGTCTAAAGAAATGACATTTTAGTTTAACTTGTAAAAACTGTAATTGATTTCGCCAATTTGGTTTTGTATAAATATAACTGTTGTATCACCAGTCACACCCAATCACCACAATTAGATAGATGTAAATAAAGAGGATATAAATTGTATTCACCAGCTTTATTCATTCAATATAGTTGATACTGAGTTTGGTTGAATTTTTTATTAATATCACAGGTGGTCACATAGCGGAGGTGGCGCAGTAAGGTCTGACTGTTCTCTGAATATTTTCAGTCCAGATACTTTCACAGCCGTGACTATCGAGTGATACCAGTGTACTTCTCTGTCACTGGGACCTCACACATTCTGGAGAGAATACTATTTCTACTCTAGCATTATCATCTCACACATATAAAACCTTCCGCTACAATGGGGTCTTGTGGATAATTGCTGCCTGTTCTCTGGCTCCATGCATTTTTGTACTTTCTTTTGATGAGTGTCTTTGCTTCCTTCACTGTTCCTTCTGGGTGCCTGCTTTTGCCAGTCTGTCGGCTGCCTCATTTCTGCAATAACACAGTGTGCAGGAATCCACTCCACTGAAACTTTGTTGTTGACGGACGACTGGTTCAGATGTTATATGGCTATTCTTGTTAAGAGATCTTCAGGTTCATTTTGAATAGTGTGGAGAATTGACATGCAGTCACATAAGAAGACTAAATTTGATCCTTTGAATCTTTGTTCCTCCGGTATCTTTGTAGCCTCTAGGATTGCCTGTAGCTCTGCCCTGTAGTTTGTTAAGAGTTCTCCAGTAGCAATTGACTGTTCTATTTTTGGAGCGTTTGGCATTAGTATTTGGATCCCTGCTCCTCCTTTCCTTACTGCTTCTTCTGAAGATCCGTCAGTGAAGACATGAAACCACTGTGGACTGGGGTATTGGTTGTTCAGGTGATCCAGTCTTTTCGTTTTCAGAATAGTGGGAGTCTTCACAGTTCTGTTCTCAATGCCTGGAATTGTAAAGTGTACAGTGTACGTGGGTATGGTGTTTGTGATGTTGTAGTATGCTATGAGCTGCTCCCATTCATCTGGGTTTTCTGAGGTTACTTCTCCACTGGCAGCCATCAGCTGTCTTGATAGGTGGTTGAAGCTTGATCTTTTCAATCGGTTTTTGGTTAGTTCTTTTATTTTCTCATGCATGGGGTGCTGTTTTAGGCATCTGAATTGTTCTGTCATGATGGTGATTTCCTCATCTCTGTGTTCTCTTAGATTTTGAAGTCCTGCTGTTGCTTCCATTGCTGTTATTGGTGTACTCCTTAGTCCTCCCGTAATGATTCTGTGTCCTGCAGTCTGTATTTTTTCCAGCTGCTGGAGATTTGTATTTGCTGCTGTTGCATATGTGCCCATTCCATATTCCAGAGTTGGGCGGATATGTCCAACGTAGACTTGCTTCGTGATTTGTATATCTGCTGCACAGCTGGTCGCCGATAGTTTTTTCATTAACTGCAGTTTCCGTGTGGCTTTTCTTTCTGTTTCTTCGATATATGATCCCCATGTCAGGTTTTTGTCAAATTTTAATCACAGGTATACAGGGATGTCCTCTTTTGGCAGTGGAGTGTTGTCCAGTGTGAGAGTGTAGTTTTCAGGTTTGGTGGAGAGGGAGAAGAGCGTAGTGGCAGTCTTATTCTTGTCTATTTGGACGCCCCAGCTTTTGGCCCACTCTTCAACTTTATTGCTTCCTGCATTCTCACTTTTGTAACTCCTGTGTATTCAGACTGAGTCCATATAGCAAGATCGTCAACATGTTGTGCCCTGTGGATGTATGGTGTGAACAGCTTTGGCAGGTCGTCTATGAAGATGATAAAGAGTGTTGGGGATAGTACTCCTCCCTGTGGGACCCCTTCTGGTATGACAACCATTCTGCTTTTCTTTCCCTGGAGTTTAACTCTTTCACGTCTAACACGTAGGAAGTTCTTAATCCACTGTAGCATTCTGCTTCCGATTACTTTCTGGACTAGTTTTAGCAGTAGGCCCTCTTTCCAGCCTTTATCAAATGCCTTTGTGAGATCAAAGAAAGTAACTAGGAGTTTGGACGTTTTCTGGAAAGCATCTTCAATTTCTTGGGTGGAAGATGCTGGATCATTTCATTTGAGATTCCGTCTGGCCCAGGGGCCTTCTTCTTTTTAAGATTCTGGATTGCTATATTCAGTTCTGTTTTTTGAAAGAGTGAGGTCATTGAGTCTGGGCATGGCTGCTGAATTCAGAGAAGGTTTTTTTTTCTCTTGTCTTACTTCAGCAGTTCTTGTTCTTGTCATCTTGATTGTACTTTCTTCAGCAAAGAAGTTTTCTAGAACGTTTGCAGCATGTGAGCCAGTGTAGGATTTTTCATTTTCTTCATTAATGGTGCTTCCTTGGGGTTTGTTCTCTTCATTGAGACATTTGACCAGTTGCCATATATTTGTGGTGTCTTTTTCCATGTTAAGTGATGCAGTTTTTTTCTCTCCAGTTGGATCTGATACAGTTCAGTTTTTCTCTTCTGAATATAGCTTAGTTGTTTGTTGTGTTCAACGATGTTAATTTCAGTTGGATTATTTTCCATCTTGAATCTTGCAGCAGCTGCTGATCATGAATCTCTTGGAGTTTTCTGTTCCAGAAGGGTTTGTAATTATGCCTTCTGCCTATGGGTATTGTAGCAAAATCTGCGAGAATAAACGCTCAATTCAGTAAGATTTAGGCATAAAACGATAATAAATACATTAGCCCGTATGTGTCTGACGGTTGGCATCTTCGACGCCAGCAGCGCTGCTTTTTGCACAGTGCTAAGCCTATAGAACGATTTCACGGTAAAAGTATGACACGCTTTTGGTTTCGTTTTCGAGAAACACTACTAATATTTAACATTTGCCCGATCTGCTGCATACACTTTGTAGTCTAGCCTTATAATTAACTATAGGCGGAAGCGTGCCGCAAAATAACTATCTGACTTAACGCTTTCTGTCAACTGTAACGCAAAAATTTAGTAGTAATCCTTACATTGTTTGGTAGTATTACACGATACAATACTAATTAGTAACGCAAATTCTTAACCCGCCCCGTCTACACCCCGCTTCGCTGACACAGTCTGCAATGCATATACACACGCTGTGGAAAAGCCAGCCAAGGCAAAACCACGCAGACAATTTTATTTTTCTCCTAGTGGTAGCATTTCTGACGTAACTAAAACAAGTTAGTTATTTGAAAAACATACATGCTAGCGAGATGAAGGAGAGGAAAGATGGCGGACTTATGTAAAATTTTATTTGACGATTGACGATGACAAAAATTGGAAAAGTTAAACCATTATGAAGTTCCCCATAAAACTTATATGGTAGTATGACGTAGAGTTCGCTGAGTAAGAATGTACTTTAAATAATATGATAGTCCTAGAATTAGAGAAGTTATTGAAGAAATACTAATATCTACGGACACTCGACCAGACAGACTGGCGTTCCTGCTTATGTTTTTAGTAACGTTAGGGGGACGCGAGCTTGGAAAAGAGGCAGGGAGGTACATTCAAATTCGCTTGGGTAAAAAGAGTATGAATTTAAAAGGGGAGCGGTAGGAGAAATGTAATCCTAAACGAAACAACTTTTTGTATTGGGCATGACAAAAGCAGACTGGCCAATCAACCACCAGACGCAGAAATTGTTCGAAATTATTTTGGTTTTTCATTCAAACTGCTTTTGAATTCAAGTAGCCGAACGTTTCGATTGGCCGGTGCTAGTAAATATTAGCAAAAGGCTTTGACTATTCATTGCCAGTTGAACTAAAAATTTTATTCAGATACGCTGAGAAACAGCTGTGTTAATTCTAAACTTAAATAAAGAATAAATTCACAGTCTGTGCAGTTCGGAGGAAGCTGACGCCATTTCTTCACACAGTTAGCGTCATTTGTTTATATATTTCTTGATTGTGGTAAGGATATTTTATGAAATTTAATATGTTTGGTCCAACTACAAAGTTAGATACTGCTATTGGGAAAAAGTGAAGGACATGCCGGGAGCAGACACTGTTGAGTCCTCACATTAAACGGTATCTAACTGATGTATGTTGTTATGATTATGTTGTCATATTATTGTATTAGAATAGATTAGTAAGCCTCTGTGTTCAATGAACACTGTTTAACATGCCTGAAGCAAATATATTTGAAAAGAAAAGAAGAGAATATCATATCAAAGGAAATGTGGTTACGCCACATTATTGTATTGATGAAAAGTATGTGAACGTACAGTGGCGTATCAGCTATAAGGACCTGAGGTGTGGTCACAGCAAGGTGGGAGTTCTGTAAATTCGGGGCGAGTGCACTTGTAAGGCACGCGAGGCTGACCCCATACCCACGTAGGAAATTAAGTGTTAGATTAAGTGATCAGAGATAAAAGGCCAGGGTGTCCTTTTGTTGCAGAGGGTCTATGTTCCTGTTGCCGGCTGGTGACAGGAAACCTGCTGAGTACTAATAAACGCCAACCAGTCTCCAACCAGACTTATATGCTGTCGAAGATAACAGTAGGAGCTTTGGCGAGTGGTGAAATTGAAAGTTTCTGCAACTACACATTGAAATATCTTACAACAAGGACTCCCAGGTGATGTGTTAGACATCTGTGGCATCTCTGACATTTTCTTGTGTTTCAAAATAATACACAGGACGTTTATGGGGGTAGGATGAACTACAGCCCTCATATACAGTGACTCTCCCTTTATATGAATAAAGTGAATTCTTTTAATATTTCCTACAGGAAAGACATATACATAAATACGTAATAACTTTTTAGTTATTGGGCAAATTGTCCCAACATTTTAATTGTTCTTTTCTGTAAACTATCTTGTCCTTATTTTCAAAGACCTGTCCACAAGCTATGAATGGACAGGCAAAATAAATTGTAAAGAAAATTTGTTAAAGAAAAACTTATCTGCTAGTTTTATTATCTTCTTTATAGAAACTTAAAGTGTTTGACTGTTGTGTACCATCATTTCATTTCTCCCCTAGACACTAGGTACACCATACACCATACACTAGAGCCAGAATAGTGACCGTGTGAGACCTAGGGAGGTAGCGTTAGGTTCTCTGCACATAATTCATCATCATCATTTATAGAGTCAGAGGCCTACATGTGCTTGACCTCACACGGTTAAAGCAGACACCTTTTCATTCTTTTAGGATACCATCATAACCTCCCCAGCAACATCAACTTTGCTACATAAATTGGTAGGCTTGTCCGGGCATCTGAATTTCTCTTAGTACTACATACATCGGGACCTGGGATTTAGCATTAACAACAGTATAATTTTCCCAGGGAATCCCCATATAGTATTACCCAAGATTTGGGAAGTGAAGAAAGTGTCAGAGCCCAGATTTAATTAAATAAATTTATAATTAGTTAAAGATTTAGTTAGAACATTTTATAGTTATCAGAATGGCAGATCTGGCCAAGTTTCGCTCTGCGGCTGTACAGACTGCTAAAGAGATGGGCATGGATGGACCAGAGTTGGTTCAGTATGTAACTTCAGAGGTGGATAAATTTATTGCCCGGGAAGATAAAAGATCAGAGAAAGAAGCAGAAAGAAAGTTGGAGGCTGAAAAAGAAATTAAGAGGCTGCAGATTGAGGCTGACAAGGAGGCTAGGGCATTAGAGGCTGATAGAGAGGCTGGGATAAAGAGGCTCCAATTAGAGGAGAAACGACTGCAAAGGGAAGCAGAAGAAAAAAGATTGACTGTCGAAAGGGAGGCAGAAGAAAAACGACTGCAAAGGGAAGCAGAAGAAAAAAGATTGACTGCCGATAGGGAGGCAGAAGAAAAGAGACTGGCAGCAGAAAGAGAAGAAAAGAGATTGACTGCCGAGGGGGAAGCAGCAAAGGAGGAGAAAAGATTACAGAGGGAGCATGAGCTACGACTAAGGGAGTTAGAATTTCAAGGTCATGCTCCTGAAAATGGTGCCAGCCCCTTTGCCTCAGATGCCACTGCTAATCAGGGAGCCTCAACCTCAGCTATGGGTTTTCATGTAGACCATTTTGTTGAGAAAGACGATGACATCGAAGGGTATTTAAGCAGGTTTGAACTTTTAGCTACTACTTATGGGTTTCAGGGACTACGGGGAACCGCTTAAGAAGTGTTTTCCACAATGAGCAGGGATGACCAAGACAACTATGACATGTTGAAGCAAGCTCTTCTGTTAAGATACGAAAAGAACGGAGAGTTTTATAGAAAGAAATTTAGGAATGCCAGGCTACTGTCGGATGAGACCTATCACCAGTTCTCCGCCCGGTTGGAAACGTATATGGAGAAATGGGCTACTTTGGGGAAAACCCAAGATCTCACAGAGATGATACTCATTGAGCAGATGAGAGAGTCCATAGCTCCAGACATGAGAAAGTTTCTCATGGAACAGGGTGCGGAGAGGCTGGGTGAGATAATAAATGTCGCTGAGAGGTATCAGGCAGCCCAGGCAGAGGTAGCTGGCACAAAGAAGAAACAAATAGATCAGAGTAAGGTCCCCCAAAACCATAATAAATTCGATAATAGAAATAAGCAGAACTTTGATAGGCCTCGAAATGAGTTTAAGAATAGACCTTCACAATTCAATGATAGAAGGAATGATGAAAGAAAACCTTTTAAGCAAGGAAAGAGGTATTGTAAAAATTGTCGGATGGACAACCATATGACTGAAAATTGTGGAAGGAGACCTGTAGTAATGGCCACGCTTCAGGTCAGGTCGACTCCTAAAAAAGAGGAGGAACCACCAAAAACCATGTCTCGTAAACAGTGGAGAAAGGCACAGGCTGAAAATAGGTCACTGAAGCCGTGTTTTGAAAAACTCCAAAAACTCCATACCCCTCCCAGGAAAGGAGACTTCTATTTGGATGATGGACTGCTTTGCAGGGCGGATAAAGCAGGATTATCCGGGTGTGGACAGGTAGTAGTGCCATCGAAATATAGGGCACAAATTATGAGACAAACACATGTTCTAGATGGTGAACACCAGAAAATGGGTACCACATGCCAAAGAACATCTGTTGGATATTTCTGGCCCGGAGAAGTTGATGACATTAGAAAATTTGTCGAGGACTGCGAACAGTGCAGCGAGAAAAATTAAACAGGGTGGAAAAATAAGAACCAAATGCAAGAGAAGCATTATGGCAAACCGGGACCAGAAAATAAAGAGGGAACACCCACACGTGGGAAAAGGAATCAGGACCTAGACACGCCACGGGGTAAAATTAGGCCTGGAAAGAAAAATAATTATAATAAAATGGACAGAGGGGAATGGGAACCCCCGTTTCACAGACAGTCTTCGCTCAAATGTTTTACAATGACAACTATGCAGCGAGTACAAAGAACTGTTATACCCCAGAATAAGCCGACGATCCCTCGGTCGGACTTATGTAAACTGGAGGAAGAAAAAAGAGAGCGAAGTTCTCTCAATTTGAATTTGAACCTGAGGGAAGACAACCCCAAGAAACAAATTGGTAGTGGTAGATTCTTGTGTGGTGACACAAGAAAGAAACGTCCGCAAAGCAGAGCTTCCAATGTAAAAGACCTGACAGGTGCCATGAATACCATGTCAGAAAAATTAAAAGTCCATATGTAACTCTGTTAAGGACCTGGACAGATGAGAAGGCAGTGGAAACTGTTACCTCATCATACCAATATGTGAACGAACTGACCACTCGTTTAAAAACTAGTTGGAAACTGGCAAATGGAAATTTGAGACAAGCCAGGAAAAAGCATACTGCTTATTATAATAAGAAAGCGAAGGATAGAGAACTTGCTGTAGGGGAGAAGGTACTTCTTCTATTGCCAGGCAGCAACAATAAACTTCAGATCGGATGGCAAGGGCCATATACAGTTTTGGAAAAGGTATCCAGAACAAATTATAAGATAGACAAAAAGGGAAAGGAGAAAGTCTATCATGTGAACCTTTTGAAGAAATATCTGGACAGACAAATCCAGGAGGGAACACATTTAATGGCATTGTCTATCGCAACCGAGATGAAGAATGAACCTCTCTCCTCGGTTGAATATCCACTGAAAACCAGCGAAACGTTTGCACAGGTGAAAATTAGTAATCACCTGACAAAAGGACAGAAGGAGAAGGTTAAACAGGTCCTTGAGAAACATACAGATGTGTTAACGGATAAACCGGGGCACACGAATTTGTTGTCATATGATATGAAACTACTAGACCCAGCACCCATCTGTATGAGGCCCTATTCTATTCCGTTCGCTAAGGAAAAAGCTTTGAAAGAGGAGATTGATTATTTGTTAAAAGAAGGGATTATTTCTCACAGTGAGTCTCCTTACAGTTCCTGTGTGGTTTTGTTGCGGAAACCATCAGGAGAACATAGACTGTGCATAGATTACAGGAAACTGAATGCTGTCACAGAAGGTCAGGTGGATCCATTACCTGATACTACTCAACTTTTTGCCAGGCTAAACAAGGCAAAATATTTTTCTAAGGTGGATCTTAGCAAAGGCTATTACCAGATTCCAGTAAAGCCTGAGGTTCGACCTTATTTAGCTTTTAGCACCTCGGAAGGTCATTATGAGTTCAACATGTTACCATTTGGTTTGAAAAATGCCCCGAGTGTGTTTTCTAGGATGATGCGAAAAATGCTGGATCCCCTGAAAAATCCATGTATTTCGAATTTTATGGATGATATCCTCATTGCTACGGAAACATTTGAGGAACACGTTACCTCTTTGAATATGCTGTTTGATAGACTCAGAGAGGCTAACTTAACCGCTAGGCCAACAAAATGCTGTATTGGTTGTAAAGAGTTGGAATTCTTGGGACATACCGTACATCAGGGTAGCATGACCCCTGATCCCAAGAATCTGGAAAAATTAAAAAGAGCACCTAGACCACAAACAAAAAAAAAAGATGTGCGATCTTTCGTGTCTTTGTGTGGTTTCTACCAAAAGTATATCAAACATTTTAACTCTATATGTGCTCCTCTGACGGATTTAACTCGCAAAGGTCAACCTGATACTATAATTTGGTCAGCACAGTGTGAATTGGCTTACCAGGAGTTAAAAGAGAAGCTTACAAGCAGGCCAGTGTTGCAATTGCCTGACTTGACTAAAGAATTTATTGTGAGAAGTGACGCAAGCAATGTGGGCCTGGGCGCTACATTGTTGCAAAGGTCCTCCTCACAAGATGGGGAATTGAACCCAGTCGCTTATGCTAACCGCAAGTTGAACAAGGCGGAAAAAAATTACTCAACCAGTGAAAAAGAATGTCTCGCTTTAATATGGTCTATAAAGAAATTCCAGATTTATTTATATGGCAGGACATTTGTGGTCCAAACGGATCATTCACCCCTCGTGTTCTTGTCACAGGCCAAGCATGAAAATTCCAGATTATTGAGATGGTCTCTGTTGTTGCAGCCATACTCATTTCTGATAGAATACATTCCCGGCTCTTTGAACGTTGGTGCAGACTTTTTAAGCAGACACCCTTATGATGAAGATCAGAAAAACGAGTAAGACTTTATGGAGCTAAGTTATCTCGCATATTATAACCTGCAAATGTATGCATGTTTTAGGATGGGAGGTGTGAAGCAAAATCTGCGAGAATAAACGCTCAATTCAGTAAGATTTAGGCATAAAACGATAATAAATACATTAGCCCGTATGTGTCTGACGGTTGGCATCTTCGACGCCAGCAGCGCTGCTTTTTGCACAGTGCTAAGCCTATAGAACGATTTCACGGTAAAAGTATGACACGCTTTTGGTTTCGTTTTCGAGAAACACTACTAATATTTAACATTTGCCCGATCTGCTGCATACACTTTGTAGTCTAGCCTTATAATTAACTATTGGCGGAAGCGTGCCGCAAAATAACTATCTGAATTAACGCTTTCTGTCAACTGTAACGCAAAGGTTTAGTAGTAATCCTTACATTGTTTGGTAGTATTACACGATACAATACTAATTAGTAACGCAAATTCTTAACCCGCCCCGTCTACACCCCGCTTCGCTGACACAGTCTGCAATGCATATACACACGCTGTGGAAAAGCCAGCCAAGGCAAAACCACGCAGACAATTTTATTTTTCTCCTAGTGGTAGCATTTCTGACGTAACTAAAACAAGTTAGTTATTTGAAAAACATACATGCTAGCGAGATGAAGGAGAGGAAAGATGGCGGACTTGTGTAAAATTTTATTTGACGATTGACGATGACAAAAATTGGAAAAGTTAAACCATTATGAAGTTCCCCATAAAACTTATATGGTAGTATGACGTAGAGTTCGCTGAGTAAGAATGTACTTTAAATAATATGATAGTCCTAGAATTAGAGAAGTTATTGAAGAAATACTAATATCTACGGACACTCGACCAGACAGACTGGCGTTCCTGCTTATGTTTTTAGTAACGTTAGGGGGACGCGAGCTTGGAAAAGAGGCAGGGAGGTACATTCAAATTCGCTTGGGTAAAAAGAGTATGAATTTAAAAGGGGAGCGGTAGGAGAAATGTAATCCTAAACGAAACATCTTTTTGTATTGGGCATGACACAAAAGCAGACTGGCCAATCGACCACCAGACGCAGAAATTGTTCGAAATTATTTTGGTTTTTCATTCAAACTGCTTTTGAATTCAAGTAGCCGAACGTTTCGATTGGCCAGTGCTAGTAAATATTAGCAAAAGACTTTGACTTTTCATTGCCAGTTGAACTAAAATTTTTATTCAGATACGCTGAGAAACAGCTGTGTTAATTCTAAACTTAAATAAAGAATAAATTCACAGTCTGTGCAGTTCGGAGGAAGCTGAGGCCATTTCTTCACACAGTCAGCGTCATTTGTTTATATATTTCTTGATTGTGGTAAGGATATTTTATGAAATTTAATATGTTTGGTCCAACTACAAAGTTAGATACTGCTATTGGGAAAAAGTGAAGGACATGCCGGGAGCAGACACTGTTGAGTCCTCACATTAAACGGTATCTAACTGATGTATGTTGTTATGATTATGTTGTCATATTATTGTATTAGAATAGATTAGTAAGCCTCTGTGTTCAATGAACACTGTTTAACATGCCTGAAGCAAATATATTTGAAAAGAAAAGAAGAGAATATCATATCAAAGGAAATGTGGTTACGCCACATTATTGTATTGATGAAAAGTATGTGAACGTACAGTGGCGTATCAGCTATAAGGATCTGAGGTGTGGTCACAGCAAGGTGGGAGTCCTGTACAATTCGGGGCGAGTGCACTTGTAAGGCACGCGAGGCTGACCCCATACCCACGTAGGAAATTAAGTGTTAGATTAAGTGATCAGAGATAAAAGGCCAGGGTGTCCTTTTGTTGCAGAGGGTCTATGTTCCTGTTGCCGGCTGGTGACAGGAAACCTGCTGAGTACTAATAAACGCCAACCAGTCTCCAACCAGACTTATGTGCTGTCGAAGATAACAGTAGGAGCTTTGGCGAGTGGTGAAATTGAAACTTTCTGCAACTACACATTGAAATATCTTACAACAAGGACTCCCAGGTGATGTGTTAGACATCTGGGGCATCTCTGACATTTTCTTGTGTTTCAAAATAATACACAGGACGTTTATGGGGGTAGGATGAACTACAGCCCTCATATACAGTGACTCTCCCTTTATATGAATAAAGTGAATTCTTTTAATATTTCCTACAGGAAAGACATATATATATATATAAATACATAATAACTTTTTAGTTATTGGGCAAATTGTCCCAACATTTTAATTGTTCTTTTCTGTAAACTATCTTGTCCTTATTTTCAAAGACCTGTCCACAAGCTATGAATGGACAGGCAAAATAAATTGTAAAGAAAATTTGTTAAAGAAAAACTTATCTGCTAGTTTTATTATCTTCTTTATAGAAACTTAAAGTGTTTGACTGTTGTGTACCATCATTTCATTTCTCCCCTAGATACTAGGTACACCATACACCATACACTAGAGCCAGAATAGTGACCGTGTGAGACCTAGGGAGGTAGCGTTAGGTTCTATGCACATAATTCATCATCATCATTTATAGAGTCAGAGGCCTACATGTGCTTGACCTCACACGGTTAAAGCAGACAACTTTTCATTCTTTTAGGATACCATCATAACCTCCCCAGCAACATCAACTTTGCTACAGGTATATCCTTGTTGGCAGCTTCCAAGACTATGTTTGTTAGGATCTTTGTATTTTTCCTCACATTTGTTGTTTCAATGTGTACTTCCAGTTTTTCTTCTGTGAGGGTTTGGTAGGCATTCCAGTTTGCCTTTTTTTGTAGTTCCAGCTGGCAATATTATGTCTTTTTTCTGTGCTGTTGGTCCCTTTTATTGTAAGGATGTAGGAGTTCTGCAGGGATGTATCCTGTCCCCAGTGCTCTTTAATATTTATCTAGAACATATTATGCAGGAGGCTCTCTACGATTATAAATCAACCATATCGATTGGAGGCCGACCTCTGTGCAACCTACGTTTTGCTGATGATATTGATCTGATAGCTGGATCAGAATCAGAACTTCAAGACCTTACCTCTAGACTGGAGAAAGTAACAAGAACGTATGGGATGGAAATTAATATAGAAAAAAGCAAGATATTGGTGAATAGCCATAAGAAACATGTTCCGACCAACATTACGTTAAATGGGCAAACGTTAGAAGAAGTTAACACCTTTAAATATCTCGGGTCCACTATATGTAGTGATGGAAGATCAAGTAAAGAAATCAAGACAAGACTTGAGATGGCCTCAGCTGCCATGACAAAGTTGAATGTGATCTGGAAAAGTAACATCAGTTTTCCTGTGAAGATCAAATTATACAAATCACTTGTATTATCTATTCTCTTGTATGGGTGTGAGAGCTGGACACTCACTGCAGATACGGAGCGAAGGATTCAGGCTTTCGAGCATAAATGTTATAGAAGAATTTTGCGCATTTGCTATAAAGAGCACAAAACAAATGTCTATGTTAGAGAGAAGATAAACACCTATGCAGGCCACCAAGAACCACTTTTGTCAATAGTGAAACATCGAAAGCTTGCCTGGTTTGGGCATGTAACTCGTCATGACTCCCTTTCGAAAACGATCCTTCAGGGGACAGTCGAAGGTAAACGGAGAAGAGGAAGGCAAAGAAAATCCTGGGCTGATAACATCAAAGAATGGGCAGGACACGGTTTTTCCACACTTGTACGCATTGCTGAGGATAGAGAGCAGTGGAGGACCCTGTCTGCTGATGCTTCCACCATGGCACCCCTACGACCCATGACGGGTTACGGGCTGAGATGATGATGATGATAGGTTTATGGTCACTCCCTCCAAGTTGTTTGGTTACTGCTCTTTCTGTCACACGCTGCATATTATCTGTTGCAACAGCAAGATCTGGGGTGCTTTGAGATTTCCATCGTCTGGAGTAGAACGAAGAGACGCAGGCACTTGATGTGACACATGAAAGTATCTCGAACACGTGAAAACTTGAGCAAGATTCACAATCCACTTGGCACCAACGTAATAGCAGGAATTATTAGAAAATCTGCTGTCAGACTCTGAATCCACGACCATATTACAATACAGATAAGTGGAAAAAAAATATTGACAAGAAAAGCAAAACGGGACTATAATACAAACAATAATAACATATACACGAGTAGAACCAGGCGAGCTAAACACTGATATCAGAGCCAGGTATTTCTTTGATGTACGCGCAAGAAAAATCATGGGAAGAAAAAATTGATAGAAGAACAAATTTAACAGATTTAAAAATGGAAGAGATTAAGATAATGTTGAGGAGTTGCAATAAACAAACTCAGACGAAAAAGTGATAAATGAGAACTGAAACTCGACCTCAGGTCATGCTATGAAATTGAAAGGAAAAAAAGGTTATCAGTCAAATAGTTGTCTCTCCCTGCGCCATCCATGATATCCCCCCTCTTTATTCTTGCTCTTTTTATGTCAGTTAAGTCCCATGCAGGGGATGCCTTTTGTATGTGGTTACTCGAATATAAGCTTTTGTTTGGGCCATGGCACATCTAGATCTAATTGACAGCAATCCAAGCACGTGTCACATCGTCACAATGGGGTATCTCGCGTACAGTCCAAGATTATACGCATCCCTTTATTTTGAATGCGTTCATGTCGTTCACATTGCGTTACTGACAGCGTGAGTATTCCCAGCCCATACTCTATTACCGATATGACTAACTAGTGATACAGGAGAAGTAGTAATGTCTCCAAGTGCGCTGCGGCCATTGTATTAAGGCTGCCAGACGTCTCATGCACATCTATATGATGTGATCAACATGGTACTTATACGATAGCCCACGATCAAATGTTACTCAAAGGTAATTCAACTTGTCTTGCCTTTCAATTTTCTGCCCATTGAGAGTAATAAGTGGAAGGTCTGCTTTCACAATGGAGTTGTTCAAGGAGCACCATATCACGAAGGCCTTGTTGGATTGACTTTAGAGCCAGTTTCCTCGCACCATTTAAACACCTCATGTAGTGTCCCGCATATGCTACTGACCATTTCCAGTCGGTCAGAGTCAGTCCTGTAAACGAGTATGTTATCTGCAAAAGCCAATGTTCGTTCCAGTCCGGTTGGCTGAATGGTGGCTACTTTTGCTGTGAAGATGTTAAACAGCAACGGTGATAGTGGAGAACCCTGGGGTAGTCCTGGACAAATGCGCAATGGTTATGATGTTCATACTGGTGGTATGGGAAACGACGACAGGATTTGCAAAAAAAACAAAAAACAAAAAAAAAACAACGGTGACAAGATTGTGAGGTTTCTCTAATGCGATGGAACAAAACCAAGTAGAAATAGATCATGAGGAATATGAATTTGGAAAACGGTGTCGTCCTCTCTTTGGAACGATGAACAATTGAACTGCTTAGAATGTAAGTTGTTACAATTTTACATTCACTTCAACATATTATACTACTCGTCAAAAGTCAAGGGCCACCCTATTATTTTCAATACACTTTTATATAAGCGCATAGAATGATTAAATGAAGGAAGTTTTTAGTAAAAAATGGGTGCAATATCTTCCTCTGACAGTCCTCCATGCACGTTAAGCATAAAAACAACTCACCGACAACCATGGTGATCACGTGCAATTTGATTTGCTGACCTTAAATTCACATTTTTAATCTGTTTTTTCAAACTTCCGTACAACCAAACAGGTGAAGTAATCGTGCTGATTGACATTCCACGTGCAATGGCGACTTTTCGTGAACAGAGTTCACTCTTAATTTGTTTTACAATCAGCAGACTTAGGGTAGTTTCATCACTTGCAAAAATCATGCCACCGAGAAGAAGTCTTGACACCTTACAAAAAATGAGGGCTATAGCGTGGGTTGAAAGTGGTTTATCTGTCCGTGAGGCTGCTAGACGGCTTGCAGTGTCACACTCTACTATCCAAAGAATTTTGGAGAGATTTCAGGCCACAGGAAGTGTGTAGGATCGCCACCGGCCAGGTCGCCCTAGATGCACCAATAGACATGATGACCGGTACCTCTTGTTGTCAGCCCTGCGGCATCGAACAGTGACTTGTTCCACTCTAAGATGTCAGCTGAGACAAACTGTAAACGTTAATGTCAGTCAAAGCACCATTCGCAGACGGTTAAAATGAATTTGGACTGGCTGCTCGACGTCCTGCAGTCAGAATCCCTCTTACTCCTGCTCATCGCAGAGCCCGTGTTGCTTGGTGTCGCGAGCACATCCGATGGACAAGGCAACAATGGAGTCAAGTTCTCTTCACTGATGAATCTCGCTTCACAGCTTCATTGCGTTTGAATGTGTGTTTCCATTTCTTTACGTGACATGTCAATTTGGTATTCAATAAATGCCGTTTTGATTGATACCAATTACGTTTATATTATATTTGTTTTATGGTTTCAACCAAGGTTTTTCTAAGTGGCCCTTGACTTTTGACGAGTAGTATATTTCCGACAAGACCTAGAGCACCTCGATTTTAACATCTCCCTCCCCCTTAAAAAAAAAAAAAAAAAAACTTTGGACGCAAAATGACGGATAATCTAAAAGTGGAATGGTCTTAAGCGAGTTGTACATAAGCGAGCTCTTACCGTTATTTTACTCAGGCTGGTGTCTCAATAAACGACCCTGCGCCGTTTGACTGACACCCCACAGTATCAAAGTTAAAAAAAAAAGACGAATCTGAATTTAGACAAACATTAGCTAACACGACAGGTCTCTGTGAAGGAAAAACATTGTTGCCTGAGTTGGGGTGATTATCCGAAATCGAAGGCGACATAACAAGATCTAGTGGGAATACTTCTTGACGTATCGATTACTGACTAGCGTAATCCGGAAAGCAGTTTAGAAGTGGCTTAAGTTCTGCACTTATTTAGTCCTTCTCCAGTTCCCAATCCATTTAGTTAAACAAAAACAAAATGTTTCACCTAATGGTACTAGTAATATCACGAGCTGTCACAACGACAGCCCCACATGTACTCATTGCCTCGTGATTAAAGATACGTCGTTGGACTCCTTTACAACTTAACTGAATGCTTTATCTTCTTCGTTGTTCGCCCTCGTACAACCACATACATTTCTCTCATATAACCGACGATCTGTCTCAGACTACTCTCATTGCCATACAGTTTTTATCTCAAAGGGGATCATGAGGTTATGCTGCCGATTTGCACCTGTCGTGCAGCCAACACTCTTGGAGGATATGTTGTACTATGTTCTTGGTTTCTCCAAACGGGCACATGGAACATGTAGTGTGAGAACAACCGATGTCCATTAACACGGGAACACAGAGTTAGAAAACACAACACGGGAACAAATATTGCGACAGTAACTATTAGGACATGTAGAGTAAGAACACAACACTGAATTCAAATATGTCAGTCATCACATATCAATCAACATCCAAAAATCAAACATACTGATATACCAGGACCTGAGAAATGAAGGTAGGCTAACAATAGACAAATACAATTTATGCAGAATAAAACGAAGGCAATTAAGGGCATCAGACACTGTTGTTAAATCGTCTGGCAAGTAAGCAATACAAGAAATCAACTGTCAGATTTAAAGAAAACTGTGCGTCTGGGGAAGTCCAGCAGGATGAAAATGATGACACAGTAGAGAGATACACTCCTGGATCCTTACACTCGTCGGCGCCTCAAACAGAGCATCATCTTGAACTCGCAGTCAGTTATATTTATTTGTATAACTACAACATCATTTCTTGTGTCTTTTATCGTTTTGCTTCTTATGGGGCACAGATCATCACTGTAGCTGGTCCTCATGTAGGAATTCTGCAACAAATAATTGACGTTTTTTTGTAGCGGAGGTTTTTGTAGCACTTTGTTATACATTGTCACAGAACGTCTGAACATGCTCTTTTGTGTGATCTCTCACACCTTCAGCCCTCCGGCAGTATCATTTCTTCTTCATTTTTCTCTCCGATCACTGATTATTTGGCAATTTCTTGCCCTTTCATTCATTGTTTTGCTCTATGCTAAACCTAGTAGGTTGAAGTCTCTAACACAATACTCCCCTACGGACGTATCTGCTTTACACGCAGAACTGTTTACGTTCCGCAAGGTAAATGCGATAATACCAATACCGGTCATACGCTTATCTATTCTCTCAGTCTGACCACCCTTTGAAACGCGTCGGTCCAACATTTGACCCCAGGTGAAAAGCTCATGACGGTGTTTACACAAGACGGTAAAGCGACCGATCGCTGAAAAGAACCAGATTGTTTGTTTGGGGGTTGCCGACGACCTTGTCTGTTTGTCTGGCAGATTACACAGGTGGTAGATGCGTTTATCGCCTTTGCGGGCCATCCCTGGTGATTATTAAAGATAATCTGTCTGGCCAGACAATCTTGAAGGAAGGCATTTAGACAGGAAATCAGTTCACACATTTGCTTGTGAGAGTGCACATGATGTCACCGGAAATATTACGTCTCATTATAAAGAGGTCACGCGTGGGAATATTAAATTTAATATTTTAAACACGCGGGGGAAAATTATGAATTTAAACACCCCAACCCACGTAGTGCGATAAAGAGCTTACGATTGGATTGAAGTGAGAGCCGGAATATACAATAAATCTCATTGGCAAGTCTGCCGGGAAGTACAATCTTTGATGTGAACTGGAAACTGAAAATAAAATCTAGCAAACTCAGAGACACAGAACGAGCAACTCCCAAAAAGCCAGAAAAAAAGGATCGGACCTAGATTTCGATATTTATAAGTGACAGATCGAAGTATTTGGGAAACTTAAAACCTTAAAAAGTCAGCCCGCCTTTATAAATACAAGACTGTAAACTTATGGGGCCAGGACTTTAAATACAGTCTGGACACCTAAATGAATTGAACACCCGTCATAAGAAGGAATTACTATACTTTCCCGGACGAAATTGATTCGAGAGCATATGCACCGAAATTGCTCGTGTCCATTCGAAACCTGTTCGAGGAGATTGTGTATAACCCAAAATTTTGGGGTAAGTGTAACATTTATTTGTACAAATGTGAATCAACATGTTTTCTTGCTAAGTGGTTATATATGAGGCTGGCAACTTCAACATACGAAAATAGTATATTCATAAACCATTACAGCAAGTGCTTGTGATTGTTTCTGGCTAGTCGTGCGGAAAATCTAACAGCAGAGGTGACCCCAGACTCCGACTGGAGCAGTGATGGTGATGATTACATCACATGTGCCTCAAGTGTATCATATCATTTTGTGAGATATATGTAGCTTGTTAATGTTAGTTCAGGCACAAATCTTTATTTGCGCTGCCAAGCCACATTTTCCCAGTTAATACCCAGAGCAATATTGGTGAATTTTAAGCATCTTTCTTGAACTACGTTGTGTACTAAAGAATATAATTTTTCTGAGAGATTAACATTGGTGGATGGACAGCGAGAGGATGCGCCTGTTAAGCTTCCGACTCAGTGTACTTAGCCGAGGCATTTGTCTTTCTATTTTTTTCTAAAAAGTACGTGGTTACAAGCAACAGACGGTTTGAAGTACTAACGTTATGACGCCGCTAGTATGCGGAGAAGTGTACTCATCGCCAAAAAGAAGTGACGGAAACTACGGCGACATGACTCACCTAGAGTAAAGTTTTCGTTTAAAATAGGCGAAAGCAACAGACTTTGTGATAAATCCTCACCTACGTCTCAGTGACGAAAACTTGTATTTACAGCAAAATTTCACCAATCTTTCCATATTTATTTTAACTGTTAAAGACTAATTCATTATTAAAATTGTTACATGTTGTTTTAAAACTAAACAATCATAGTCGCTTCAGTTTTATATGTATGAAAGCAAACGTATGAGCCAGAATATTTTATATATATATATTTATTTATATATATATATATATATATATATATATATATATATATATATATATATATATATATATATATATATATATATATATATATATATATATATATATATATATATATATATATATATATATATATATATATAAATATATAAATATATAAATATATATATATATATATATATATATATATATATATATATATATATATATATATATATATATATATATATATATATATATATATATATATATATATATATATATATATATATATATAAACCTAGACATATATTTAATCTAAACAGAGCTATAACATTATAAGAGAAAATTCGCGGAATTAACTCAGCTGAGGGCTTGAACGGGCTGAAAACCATTGCTTAAATCCGTCACAAAAGGCGAAGGACAGATATAATTTAACCACTGCTCAGCGCTATGCCGCATGGTTCTTGACTTCTGAATTATCTTGTGAACGCTCCTTTCGGATAGAAGCGTCATTACATTTCAATCTACATCTCTGCCAAGAGTAATCTTGTGCGAAGGTAAACACCTTTGACGACCCAGTTTAGATACTCTTGAGTTTTGGCCACTGTTGGACCACTACTGCAAAGCAGGGGAGACAATCCGTGATATACATGATGAGGTTGCCCGACTCATGCATAGCCTCACATTAGTCGCCTTTAAAGACACTCCTGAGGCAGCAGAAGCTATTTTCTTTCTTTGTTTCAGATACCCCCCGGGAACTACAGGAGATACGATCGTCAATTACAAATTATTAATCGAAGGTGTCCACGAAGTGTTCCAGAACTGTGTCAAGGACACACAATTCTTCGATAGAAAAAAAAAAAAAAACTGCGGAAGTTGACTGAAAAGTCGTGACAAAGTAAAGTTGCGTTGCCTGATAAAAGAAACATTATTTGTTTATATCCAGCTGTTTATTCCAAGTAACGGTTCCAGCATGAAGCTTTTAGTGTTGTCTGTTCTGGCTGTTATAGGTAAGAATATTTTCTCAGCTTTGAAAAAAAAAAAACGATATAGAATTTGTAAAACTGCATTTCAATAACAGTGAAGACCTCTTTCAGGACTTGCAGGACAGACGAGTTAAAAACTCGAATGGGTCAGTTAATGCACCAACCGCAGGTGTCACGTTAACTTCTTTATGTGCACCAAACACAGGTATCACGTTAATTCTTTATGTGCACCAAACACAGGTGTCACGTTAACTTCTTTGTGTCATCATCATTCATTATCCTGCTTTGCGCTCCTTATGGAGCATGAGTATATATTTATACATATATAATGCAGGATACACGGGCATAAAGGTATATGCTTGTGCTAAGATTTGTACATGTCATATCCGATGTCAGATTGCTAGAATTTTTCATTCTGAATACAGACAAGATACAGAAGACTCCCAGTCTGTGAAACATTATACAGCGCTGTACGGCTGACACTTTGTTTGAAGTATAATGTTACATGGCATCTTTTATCTTATACAGCGAGAAAATAAGGAGCATTTTAAAGAGTCTAACTGCTGGAACCGACATATATGGTTCTAATAAGAAGCGACAATTACACAGAGCCCACCAGAACGACATATCTTCCCAATCAAAGAAAATAGCTTTCATCAATGCTCGTAGCGCAGCCCAGGCAAGGCTCATGAAGGTGCAAGACTCTTGACTTAGTAGGAAGGCCGACGAGATCGAGGCTCTCGCGGAACGTCACGATTCAAAAGGGTTCTTCGCAGGGGTGAAAACACTCTATGGTACACAGCCCTCTGGTAACTGTCCAGTTTGCAATGCGGATGGTTCATCACTACTTACAGAACAGACCCAGATCCTTGATAGGTTGGCTGAACATTTCTGTATTATACTTAATCTCCCATCAGTGATAAACGAAAGAAGCCATCCAACGGATACCTCAAGTGGAAATAAATATGGCGCTAGATAAACCTATCAACGAGGCCGAAGTAGAGAAAGCAATAAAAATCCTCTCGCCTGGGAAGGCCCCAGGAGCCGATACTATACCAGCGGAGATATATAAAACAGCCGGACCTTGCCTTACTAGCAAGCTCGCCGAACTCTTTCGCCTCATGTGGGCCAAAGGTGAGATCCCATAAGAATTGAAGGATGCCTCAATAGTTCATATCTATAAGAGGAAAGGCAACCGACAAGAGTGTGACAATCACCGTGGAATATCCCTACTGTCAATTGCCGGCAAGATCCTCGCGCGTGTACTGCTCAACCGCCTAAATGAACACCTTGAACAGGACCATCACCTCCCAGAAAGTCAGTGCGGATTCAGAGCCGGGCGAGGAACGATCGACATGATATTTGCTGCTCGCCAACTCCAAGAGAAATGTCAGGAGCAAAATCGCGACCTATACACTACGTTTATTGACCTGACCAAGGCATTCGATACAGTGAGCAGAGGTGGACTATGGAAAATCCTGTCAAAATTTGGCTGTCCTGATAAATTTATCACCCTGGTCAAACAGCTCCACGAAGGTATGCGTGCCCGCGTCTTGGACAATGGAGAAGCCTCTAAAATGTTTGAGGTTACAAACGGCATGAAACAGGGTTGTGTTCTTGCCCCGACACTGTTCAGCATGATGTTTTCAGCCATGTTGACTGATGCTGTCAACGGGAGCAAGTTCGGTATACCAATCAAGAACCGAACAGATGGCAGACTATTCAACCCACGCAGACTTCAATCCAAAACCAAGGTGCACACTGATATGATCCGCGAATTCCTGTTTGCCGACGATTGCGCTCTGAATAGTAGCTCCGATCAGAAAATGCAGGAAGGCATGGACCGTTTCTCTGCTGCTTGCGACAGCTTCGGGCTAACCATCAATGTCAAGAAAACTGAGGTTATGTACCAACCAGCCCCAGGTAAACCGTACAAGGAGCCAACGATTACAGTGGGGGAACAGAGACTGGTGGCTGTGGATAAGTTCACGTACCTGGGAAATACGCTCTCAAGACTAGCCAACATTGACAACGAGGTGGCTAGCAGAATGGCAAAGGCCAGTATTGCGTTTGGAAGACCTCGATCCTCAGTGTGGGAACGTAGAGGTATTAGCGTCTGGACCAAACTGAAGATGTACCGTGCCGCCGTCCTCCCGACCCTCCTCTACGCCAGTGAGAGCTGGACCGTTTATGCTAGACATGCTGGAAAATTAAATCACTTCCATACTACCTGCCTGCGTCGCGTGCTAAACTTTCGATGGCAGGACAAGATCCCAGATACCGAGGTTCTATCAAGAGCAAATATGTCCAGTGTCTATACATTGATTCAGAAAGCGCAGTTACAATGGACCGGACATCTGGTTCGTATGCCAAATGAACGCCTCCCAAAGAGGCTGCTGTTTGGCGAGTTGAGGAAGGGAAAGCATATTAGAGGACGACCAAAGAAGCGCTTCAAAGACAGCCTGAGGGAGTCACTGAAGAGCTGCCAGATTAATACAACCACCTGGGAGTAACTGGCACAGGATCGCACAGCCTGGAGAGGCGCTATCAAAACGGGTGTTGCAGTCAGCGAGGCCAACCGTCTGAGGGTAGCCCAGAAAAAACGTGCAGCCCGAAAGTCAAGCGTGGATGTGCAGTCTGTATTGTCTTCGGGCCTTGTGTGTCGGTCATGCAACAGAACTTTTTTTGTCTGTTATCAGCCATATGTGCACCCACTTAACCTCATAGAACGAACTGTATTACGAGAGATGTCGATGGTCCTCATCGAATACGATGGACAAATCATCATCATCTGTCTAGTACCTTCAGGAGATCAACTTCTATAGCTAGGGAGGCCGTCATTTGAGTGGAAACAACGCAAGTCAAGCAATCCACTTTCTATCTGCATGTTACGAGACGAGGAAAGCTAGAATATACTGCGACTACAAGAAAGACTGAAATAAACAATAAGGAGATAGACAAGGGCACACAAAGAAGACACTGGACTGTTTAATTGTTTAACGTCGTGGCAAAGAAACAAACCAATAAATGAGGGATAGACATTACTGGGTATAGGAAGCTGTGGAGTGATACAATCACCAACGCAGGCCAGCGTGGTACTTGAAGTATGGCACAGTGTCGTACAGATAGGTTGAGAGTTATTTTAGCCCCGTCTGAGTAGAGTGGATGTTGATAAGTACGTGAGAAAAAAGGGTGTGAGAGATAGATTACACAGGTGATAGTTTAAGGAACAAAATATGTCTATGGAATGAGTAAGTTTCTCTATTCCAGCCTATCTATACGACTATAATTTAGTACAAGACAACCTTGCCCTCCTCATACATATAAATGTAAGTTTAACTACAAACACACACAGCTATATGACAACAAGACACACAAACGTGAAAAACTACGGTTAATTGGGTATGGGTCTGACCAACACACAAAGTTAAGTTTCTTTTGTTGTTTATTATCATTTAAACTTGACAACACCAAATATCTAAAGAAAGATCAAATAAAATCAGATTTACATACATATGAAAATAACATAATAAATGTGCCCTCCCCCTATGGAGAAAAGAACCCAAACAGTTAATAACCCAAAGGTCAACACTATGTTGCAGAATAGACAGTAAAGAAATAAGTTCCTACTATATGCTACCCAGTAAGTTAACAAGTTTAAGCAAATCCAATTTTGGTAAAGTCCCTGCAACAAAGAAAAATTATTCACTCTCTTTTCATACAGTGGTTACTCAATCACGCTTACCTATTCTTGGTGATATCTCTTGGAATTACAATATTTACTGACTATATATAAAATGTCAGGTTTTTTATTTCCCAAATTGGCCCCAGTCCATCCTCTAACAGATAACGACTAGCGAAGTGAACGCCGAATCTGGTGTGTGTTTTTCCTGGATGAATAAATGTCACTGCCAATAGCTGATGTAGAAAACCGTGATCTTGGGGTTCACAGTTAAAAGAGGAAAATACTTCCAGTATTGGGAAACATCTGGTTGCTAAAAATGTTACAATTGATAAATGATGGTAGTCCTATCGGCTGGCTCTATGGTAGCGTGCCGATTCTGAAACAGCGTAAAATCTGGATGCTACATTTGAATACGACTGTCAGAAGTCGGGGATAAAGGTTATTTTATCCACAACCCAGTGGGCTGATAAAATTGAAAAAAATATTGCTGGGTTTCGTAAGTCCAGTTAAATTTACATGTTAAAATGTTTCTCATGTATCTTTGGCAAGTCCTTGCTCACAAATAAAATTGGTGACGCACAAGCCAAGAAAAGACAACATTAACCAATCAGTAAAGAAAAAAAACCGCTGGACGCTCTTGATCAGGTCTGCTAGGAATAAAAAAACATTTATGGAAAGATGCTACTATTATATATATATATATATATATATATATATATATATATATATATATATATATATATATATATATATATATATATATATACACCGATGGGGACAAGACGATCTCTTATCCACTCCGTCAGTCCTGATTAAAGTTAAACGGCACATGTGTTTTCCTTTACGCCTATACGGTCAGCTTTCGCTAGCGCTGAGATTAGGTCAGATGGAGTATGCAACTCTCCCGCCCCTCTCGCACCGGCAGTAAGCGTACAATGTTAATTATTATTCAATTATCCATTCGCGCACTTATATAAATATTGCCTGTCGTTAATAGCTATTAAATTGTCGGCGTCTGTTTGTCGTCGTATGGTATTAAATAATAAGCACTTATAATAAAACACAATGAAATATAACGTGAATTCTTTTCTGTCACTATCCGTCGCGCCTAGCATATAAATCAGTCAACTAAAACCGTCTCTTGTGTGAGAAAGCGGGTGGTGAAAATTAACATTATAACTGAACATCTGGTATAAAATAGCTACGCGTTATTTTATTTCACTAGTTCTAACAGCTAGAAAATCTAAGTGAATTATAATGGTAAAGCTAACACTTTTAATTGGTAAAAGGTAACTCTTTTAAACAAGAAAACACTAATTTCTATTACCAGAATATCAGAAGGAAAGATTCCCACGAATGCTATTAACACATTTAGCGAAATGGTTCTAGAACTGCGTGCTTAGACTATCCAAAAATTCTGAGTGACAACTGATAGCAGGTTTACGAAAACAAAGTTTATATATCATCATGTTTCTCTGATCTGTAGATGATGTTACTTTTCACACTGTTGTGTGTACCGGAGAATCAGAAACATGAGTTCCCTAGATAAAAGTTTACGGTCAGCCTTCCGTCGAGTGCTTTCGACCGTCATCAAAAGACTTATACGGGTAACGGGGTTCTCGAAGATTTTCTCTGTACAAATGCCCGCTTCCGAGATCAAAGAGCCCGAGTACGAACTTAAAAGGGTCTCGGGGAAAGATTTTGCCCATGAGTCTACTTCACGTGCGGTCTGTCAGGTATCGCATGATTGACAGACAGGCTCGCGTGAGGAGACCAGGTAAACAAACCTGATTCGCTACCTGTTATGACTGACAGGTCACGAAAGTTTTGTAAACTTCGTTTGATTATGTTCAAAGAAAAGAGGCGTGAGTGAAAAAGTGATTAAATAGCACCTATACGTCACACACAGTAATTGTCTTTGATACCGAGTCCAATGTATAGCACCTATATCCGCAAAGGTAAGAGTGAAATTTTATTAATAAAGAGAAGGTTACACATGCAGCCCTAATTAATCTGACTATCGGTTCTTGATTTTACATGCAGACCTTGGTCTTAGTCAAATTCACATTGGTCCGATCGGGGACATCCTCAACCTGCTGACCTGCTACAACTGCCACACCGACCACCACAGCTTTCCAGGTTGTCTTAGCCAGGCGGTTCAGTGCAACAGTGGTCAGGTAATAAATATGCATACATCTGTAACACTGGTGAGGCAACAAGTCAACGGAATCACAGTTGCCATTCGTAGTAGTGGTAGAATTTGTGTCATGAGTGTGAGCAGTAATATAACCTGTAGCAGTATACTAGTGGCAGTGATAGTTGTAGCAGTAGTGATGGTGATAGGGGTAGCAGTAGTGGTAATAATTGTTGTAGCAGTAGTGACAGTAATAGTTGTAGTAGTGGTGACAGTAATAGTTGTAGCAGTGGTGACAGTAATAGTTGTAATAGTTGTAGCAGTAGTGACAGTAATTGTTATAACAGTAGTGACAGTAATGGCTGTAGCAGTAGTGACAGTAATAGTTATAGCAGTAGTGACAGTAATAGTTATAATAGTTGTAGCAGTAGTGACAGTAATAGTTATAACAGTAGTGACAGTAATGGCTGTAGCAGTAGTGACAGTAATAGTTATAACAGTAGTGACAGTAATGGCTGTAGCAGTAGTGACAGTAATAATTGTAGCAGTAGTGACAGTAATAGCTGTAGCAGTAGTGGCAGTAATAGCTGTAGCAGTAGTGGCAGTAATAGTTGTAGCAGTAGTGACAGTAATAATTGTAGCAGTAGTGGCAGTAATAGCTGTAGCAGTAGTGGCAGTAATAGTTGTAGCAGTAGTGACAGTAATAGTTGTAGCAGTAGTGGCAGTAATAATTGTAGCAGTAGTGGCAGTAATAATTGTAGCAGTAGTGACAGTAATAGTTGTAGCAGTAGTGGCAGTAATAATTGTAGCAGTAGTGACAGTAATAGTTATAACAGTAGTGACAGTAATTGTTGTAGCAGTAGTGACAGTAATAGTTGTAGCAGTAGTGACAGTAATAATTGTAGCAGTAGTGACAGTAATAGTTATAATAGTAGTGGCAGTAATTGTTGTAGCAGTAGTGACAGTAATAGTTGTAGCAGTAGTGGCAGTAATAATTGTAGCAGTAGCGACAGTAATAGTTATAACAGTAGTGACAGTAATAGTTGTAGCAGTAGTGACAGTAATAGTTGTAGCAGTAGTGGTAGTAATAGCTGTAGTAGCAGTGGTAGTAATAGTTGTAGCAGTAGTGACAGTAATAATTGTAGCAGTAGTGGCAGTAATAGCTGTAGCAGTAGTGGCAGTAATAGTTGTAGCAGTAGTGACAGTAATAGTTGTAGCAGTAGTGGCAGTAATAATTGTAGCAGTAGTGGCAGTAATAATTGTAGCAGTAGTGGCAGTAATAGTTGTAGCAGTAGTGGCAGTAATAATTGTAGCAGTAGTGACAGTAATAGTTATAACAGTAGTGACAGTAATTGTTGTAGCAGTAGTGACAGTAATAGTTGTAGCTGTCGTGACAGTAATAATTGTAGCAGTAGTGACAGTAATGGCTGTAGCAGTAGTGACAGTAATTGTTGTAGCAGTAGTGACAGTAATAGTTGTAGCAGTAGTGGCAGTAATAATTGTAGCAGTAGCGACAGTAATAGTTGTAGCAGTAGTGACAGTAATAGTTGTAGCAGTAGTGACAGTAATAGTTGTAGCAGTAGTGGTAGTAATAGCTGTAGTAGCAGTGGTAGTAATCGTTGTAGCAGTAGTGACGGTGATAGCTTTAGTAATAGTGGCTGTAATAGTTGTGGCAGTATTGACAGTAATAGCTGTAGTAGTAATAGTTGTGGCAGTATTAACAGTAATAGCTGTAGTAGTAATAGTTGTGGCAGTAGTGACAATAATAGCTGTAGTAGTAATAGTTGTGGCAGTATTGACAGTAATAGCTGTAGTAGTAATAGTTGTGGCAGTAATGACAGTAATAGCTGTAGTAGTAATAGTTGTGGCAGTAGTGACAGTAATAGCTGTAGTAGTAGTGGTAGTAAAAGTTATGACAATGGTCGGTACTAATCGCTGTGGTAGTAATAGTTGTGTATGGCAGCAGTGGGAGTAAACGTTGAGGCAAAAGTGATAGTATATTGGTGACAATGGTGGGTAGTAATAGTTGTGTTAGTGTATAGTTGTAGCAACAGTGTTAACAGCAATAACACCAGTAGTAGTAGTAGTAGTAGTAGTAGTAGTAGTAGTAGTAGTAGTAGTAGTAGTAGTAGTAGTAGTAGTAGTAGTAGTAGTAGTAGTAGTAGTAGTAGTAGTAGTAGTAGTAGCATAAACAGTAACAGAAGTTGTAACATTACGGGTGTATGTCGCAACATTAAAAGCAAAGAATGATTATAATAGTATATATATATATATAGTGAGTGATTACAATAAGGCCGCTTACACACGAGCTTTTCTTGACGCGCGTTTCTTACGCGTGACGAATGAAAGAGTACGGATTTACAGACAGTCTCGCTCGGCTGAGCAGCCTGTAAATCCCTTACTCCTTCATTCATCACGCATGAGAAACGCGCGTCAAGAAACGCTCGTGTGTAAGCGGCCTTACACATCAACAGCACTGTAATGTTTTCAGTTCATATAGCTACCCAGTCATTAACAATGCCGCCACGGACAAGTGAAAGAAAATGACCCACGCAGTTTTATTATTTCAGGTGTGCCAAATTAACTACGGAACCGGGGCACCTGAACTCAGGTGTCGGAAGGCGCAGGTAACTTGTGATCTTATAGCAGTTTGCTACTTTTTCATGTCAATCTTATCTCCTACTTCCTGTGCTCTTGCTGAATCTTTTATTCTATCTACAGATAACGAAAGGAAAAGTAGACCTTTGTAGCATTTAGCAATAATTAAAGTGTTACGTAAAGTTATACAGAAGAGCACAAAATTATGAAACAAAAATCAATTTAGATAGGACTGCGATAAATAGGCATAAGTCACAACAAGCTCTACCCTGGAATAATCAGATCAGAAAGGCTGCCACCCCAACATCGAAGATTGAATGCGATGGATCTCTCACGTCTTTTGTTGCTTGCCTTGATAATACATTCGGCTAGGTTCTTTCATGTTCATCTCTTGATGTTAGATTTCCAATCTGTAGTATTGTATGTCTCGTTTGCCTTCAAGTTTTTCTTCTATTATGGTCTTCAAAGATTTCAAACACGACTAATGTATAAACCTCAGGTGAAGTTAAATGAAAGCGGTTAAAATGATGCGAGCCGAGTCTTATCAGCAACAATCTTTAGTTCGCATGAGACAATACGGGCTCAATGAATGATTAAAGCCAACACGCAATGCATACGTTAGGTCTCGCTGTCCGCTTGCTACATTTGCAAGTTGTGAACAGATGGCGCGTGTGATTTTCAATTAATTATTTATTGTAAAACCGGCACTAAGTAGAATAAGTGAACCAGTACAAAAACAGACACAATATTCGATAGAGTAAAAAAATATACGTATATATTTCTATATCACAGGTCATTATAGAAAGCTGATTATAGGTGAATGTCTTGCACTAATATTAGGCAGGAAAAAATTAAATGTTTATCCAATGATTTGTGCCAGATTAGGCAGGATAAGTTGGAATGTTTATTCAATGACTCGTGCCAGATTAGGCAAGAAAAAATTGAATGTTTATCCAATGACTCGTGCCAGATAAGGCAGGAAAAATTGGAATGTTTATCCAATGACTCTTGCCACATTAGGCAGGAAAAACTGGAATGTTTATCCAATGACTCGTGCCAGATTAGGCAGAGAAAACTGGAATGTGTTTATCCAATGACTCGTGCCAGATTAGGCATGGAAAACTGGAATGTTTGTCAAATGATTTGTGCCAGATTATGCCGAAAATATTCACAAAATTCTATACCTCAAATCAACTTGCTAAACAAAGAAGCATGTTTCCATATAAAAGCATATATCAAGGAACATGGACCTCACCTGACCACAAGCCAGAAGATCAGATCGACCATATATGCATAACAAAGAAGTTAGACCATCAGTACATGATGTAAAAGTACATAGACAGGCATATATGGCATCAGATCACCATCTCCCGTTAGTCAAAATATAGATAAAACTCAGAAGATACAAATAACAACACACAGCTACAGACACACATTTAATGTGGGATATCTCAGAATTCAAGGAAGAAAAGAAAAATGTACTGTCATAACATTTTATAAGTTATCATTTGCTTCAACAACTTGAAGCCGCAGCAAATATAGAGAATAACTGGCAACTGATCATAACTATTTGGAATGAAGCATGTCGGGGGATCTCATGAACAAAATGTGAACAACAGCACAACAGGGTGGGTAATAGCAGAAACCACTAATAAGATTAAGGAAATAACAAATAAAATAGCAGATTTAAACGGAAGACAAGCCAGATGTTTTAGAGAGAAGACTTGTAAAAAAATACATTGAAGCAAACAATGAAAAAAGACGAACCATCAGAGGAAACAACATAAAGTATACAGAAGAATTGTCTAGACGAGCAGAACAAATCTGCAGCAAAGGCAATATGAAGGACTTCTAGAACAGTATACAGAAGTAACAGGGGAATATAAGCAATTAAATGGCCTTAGTAAAGACAGGAATGGAACAATGCTTAGCAACACACAAAAATTAGTCCCTGAGATATCAAAAGAGGACATCGATAGACAAATAAGAGGAAAAACCAGCACGTTTTCGTCAAAACAGAGATTGTGCAAACCAGATGGTCACATGGGCAAATACTAAATGAAAGGTCACATCAACTGGGTTAGATAATACACTGACCCATATTATGAGAATAAATGCAGCAAATTAATAGTAAAACTGCATAAGCAGAACATCCCTACAATATTTGACCTCTTAAATATTTCTTTTCAACAATATAAACAAAGTTCCGGGAGCACACGGAAGAGAGGGGGGGGGGGAACTATCTGATGAGACAAAGATAGAATCGGACTATTGCTCCCTCAGGCATGTCGTACAAGCATATACAGAGGTCAAAGGTTGGTGATAATTCCGGCGGGATATTAACTGTGACCATAAGACATAGGCGCTTCTTAATTCATGCTTCTCATTTAACTCGATTTAGTTATCTGCTACGTGTTCAAACGCATTACCGGCCACATTTCATCACTTAAGTGCACGTAAGCCACCCAAAATGAACCAAAAACAAAACATTCATAGCATATTTTAAACTCAGAATCTGTACTTATATGACAAGAATGTCTCGAGAATGCCGTTACATTATCCTTCTCTTCTTCTTCTTCAAGTACTAGTGGCGTAGGTAATCACGTCTCTCCACAACTTCCTGTTTCCAGTACTATTTATCAATTCTGTTGTTGACATCCATGCCATGATGTCAAACTGTCTAGTATCTTCTCTCTTTGCCTTGTTTTCCATCGCTATTTCCTGTTGTAACAATATTTTTCAGTTTTCTTCTTTTCATACCATGACCAAGAATCATGCGTTGCTACTTTCTAACATGAGTAATAACCTTACTTTGCGCACTGGCTACTTTCTAACATGAGTAATAACCTTATTTTGCGCACTGGCTACTTTCTAACATGAGTAATAACCTTACTTTGCGCACTGGCTACTTTCTAACATGAGTAATAACCTTTCTTTGCGCACTGGCTAATTTCTAACATGAGTAATAACCTTATTTTGCGCACTGGCTACTTTCAGGACATCCTCATTCCTCTGCTCATCTTTGGAACAATCTTGCACATGATCTACATGATCGTAGAAAACACGCTCAGTCCCTATACATAAAACTGTTGACTTTTCGAATACTTTATGAGTGCTGATTACACGCCCCCTAATCTGATTATGTTTTCAAATACATATATAATATCGTATGTAGATTTCAAGAAGAATTTTATATTTTTCAACATATTTTTTTTCTTCATTATACTTTGATACTGTGAATGTGAGTATACTGTTTTTTTTTTTTTACATTTACAAAGTTGCATTACGTGAAATTAATTTGTAAAATGCAAGTAAGAATACATGAATTCAGTATAAAAGATGAGAGAAAGGAAAGGCAGAATGTCAGACGGGCCTGCGTGCCCAATTCTCAGCCCTATGAAAATAAAAAATCGTTCGTTCGTTCGTTTAGCTACCAACGGGCTGATCACCCGTTTGCCAGTTACTTCGATTACGGAAACAACAGCAAATGGATTGATTTGCCGTTGCCCTAAAGACGCCAATAGGCGTGATGGGAAACAATGGCAAAGAAAACCTATCTGCTGTTGCCCTAAGACGCCACTAGGCGTAATGGCCACTGACTGCTTTGACGGTTGGTGGCTAAGGACGGAAGAAGAGAAGAAGAAGTTCGTTTAGCTGCACGTAGTATCGTTAACATTCTTCGTACAACAACGTCTCTGTGGCCAGAGTTTTACAACAACCTAATCCAAGATTATAACGTCTATTCTCACTAGATGAAAGTCTCTCTTGTCCAAGCTCGTGTGCTGATACAGATCTTCAGGAGTGTGTAACCCACGCTAAACAATGTCATGAAGATCAGGTAAGACAGTAGACAGGTAGAAAAATATGGACTGAGAGACAGAGAGAACTTAATATATGAAAGACAGATATGATGGATGGATAGATTAAAAGATCGACAGACAGACATACATCGCACAGACAGATATATATAAGTTGACTGTGTGCTGGTCGGATCGGATCAGATGCCATATTAGCAATGAGGACGCCTGAAATGGATCTGCAACGTTCTCTGTTTCTTGCCATGAAGGTGCATTCATGTCCATATCTTGATGTGATGTCACGAAGTGGATTTAAGACTAGAGGTTGTCTTACTATAGAGACAAGACACTAGTGGTAAGAAAGTCTGAGAAGATAGGTTTTAGATGAAAATGACAGTGAATGTGGAAAGATGAGACTATTGGCTTCGAGGGTGAGAACCTAGATTGACTCTCCCTCGCCACTTGTGACTTATTGTATAACTACAGACTCACCACCTCTTACTACCACTAAAGGAGAAAAGGTTTAACTAAAGACCACAGACACCACTATACAGACAACATATAGGTACAGTATAGTATATAAGCTGATCCAGTTCAAAGTTTATAGTTTATTTACAAAATCAAATAAATTGCATCTCAAAAAAAAAAAAAAAAAAAAAAAAATAACGTGCGATGGTCGCACACCTGAAAAGAAGAAAATGATTAAACATGAAATATAATATAACCCCTCCCGTTCAACCTGTATGGAAGAAAATCGAGGATTACAACAACCTGCTTGGTGGGGTCTCTGACATTCAATCCACCACTCCTAACTAGCCTAATATATATTATTAACCAAAATCTAACTCGAAAGTCCGGATTTGTAGACTTCACTCACTGTCTACACCAAAATCTGGAAAAGAACTTTCTAAAGTCCTACACCGCTAACCGTTGCTTTACAAGCCCTGATGCACTAAATGACCTTTTTCAGTGCTATCTCAGAGGCTGTCCTAACACAACTTTCTATCTGCCTCTATAACCTCTCTCTCCCCTCCGGTTCTGCTCCAGTGTCTCTCTGACACTCTCGACATCTGCTGAGGTGGCGTTTCCGTTACGCCCCTTCTCTCGTTTGTTTTTCAGAACAAGGAATGTTGACCCTTTCTCATGGTTCTGACTATTGCACTGATGACTTCTGAAATAATGACTAGGTATTTGACTTAGGATGTAGAGGCTTCACTGTTGGCGAAACTGATTTCACCTGCCCGGTTACCCCTCATTGGGTTTAGGGCCGTCGGTTTTAATATAATCGACTTTAAACGACGACACCAGGCCACTCGCCTTTGTTTCGGTGTGGGAATATGAGCGTAGAGCTCAGGATTTTAAAGAAAACCGTTATAGCCGAAGACTGCGTCGCTGCCAGCGAACTGCTCTCCCTCTCTCTCTCTCTCTCTCTGGTGCCAATGTACTTGGCGCCGGTAACCACCGCGTCACCAATGCTCTTTCGCCTCTGGCGCTGCCTCGACTTTCCTTCTCCTGAGAAGACTGACTACCTTGGCCAGCTGTAAGGTAAAAATGGCACCCCTATCTGCGAGCCGTGAAAAATTGCTGTGAACAAAAGAAATGCCACTAATGTACAACAACTTCAAATTACTCTATCTCTAACACATAACATGTAACCACCCAAACAAAGACCGCTCCACTCTATCCCCTACTCAACTATGCACAACGATACATAAATATTTCCTAACCCCGGGTCAAACTACCCCGCAATTCAACGCTGGCTGTCTAGGAAAATCCAGACGCGCTGACTTAAATCTTTTGTTATGCACGTCTAGCCACAAGTATCAAAACATTTCAAACTAGAGGAAAACCTCCTGTACTTAATACTAGGCCTACTTTAATTTTTCAGGCTGACCTTTGATGTTCATCACATCACACAATTAAATTAGAACTCTCTAGGAATAATTAAATTCCCTCTCCATAAAATGAATTACTCCTCTATGTAATATAAGATTCACTTATATTTTACATCTCTTGTCTTCTGACTACACAACAATAAAATGCACAATACAATAACGTACACAAATTACGCTAGCATATTTATACTGCAAAAATTATAAACAAATCGAGGTTATATATATATATATATATATATATATATATATATATATATATATATATATATATATATATATATATATATATATATATATATATATATATATATATATCGGACTCTTACAATTACCGTATGGATATATTCTAAGGACTTAACCTTATACAATGAATTCACCAAACCCGTTACACGCCTGTTAGCTATATCTACTGTTCCCAGAAGTTTATAAGCATAACTTTACAGTTTCATTATTTCTACAAAGATATCAATGGATGGTACTGCCGTTAAATCAACTTAAATTAATTTCTCAGAAGAAACTATACTTTAACGTGTAGAGCTCTTATGGAGCTATCTGCTAAGCTAATTAAATTGCTTTACATACCCAATACCGAATATCTAAACTTTTAGCAAGCGATATGACTTCGATTTCCACGGCTGAAAATTCTGCAGACAAAGAGACCCGCTTATGAATATACGCGAGTATTTATTTTAAAAAAACCCACGCTGACCGCCCTATGTCATCGCTTGGCGTCGCTCTTAAAACAATGGAATCACTACAAAAATTAATAACGGTGACCTCCGCCAATTAGATTTGCAAGCAACTCGTGAGTCATTTTTGTTACTGCCGCGCATTTTTCTTGCGTCATGTTATCTAATAATCTGCCGGTTCGCGTGAGCAAAATTAATTTGATTCGTTGTAGCGCCCGCTTCTATGTACCTGAGTAGAGGTTCAACTCCCTTCCTAATAATACAAGCGCCTACTACAGTAAACTGACGGCGATTATTTTAACAAAGAAAAGCAAACGTGAACGTAATTACTACAGGGAGAAGAAGACTGATGCGGATATGCACTTAAACCCTACAGTAATCCCTCATGAAAACGCTATTAATTACCTAAATAAAAAGACCAAACACAAATACTTTCGTGGAGAAGAAAAATTGGGGCCTGTGGGAAAATAAAATCACAGTAACTTCTCACATGTGATCTTCCCATTTATCTTTCCACTCTGACATTCTCTTGCATGTTTGCCTTCAATTGTTCGTTCTATTACGGTTTTCATCAATATGATGTCTTTTTTATGTGGCCAAGTATTTCGCCCGCCTAACTTCAGCCTAATCTATACTGTTCAAAAAAAGAAACGCATAGCTATCCGAGGGCGCGTTTTTATGAGTTTGTAAGTAAAATTTGGTGCTAGGGTATATAAAAACCAGCCTCAAATGTTCTTTACAGTGTCAAATGTTAGTGTTGACCTGAATTGCGTTCGTTTTTGTAATCGTTACAACGCAGTGGTCAATAGTGTTTATGACGCAATTTTTGACCACAGCTCATGTTGCGCGCACGTGAAAGCAACAAAATTTGGGGTGAACACTATTCACTGACTACGCAACTGAAACCCTATAAAAGGATAACGCTACACACAAAAAATTCAGTTCATTTTCAAGCAGACATTTATGGCGTCTCTATCGATAAATTTAAGGAACATTGCTATTGGCCGACTGCATGCAGGCGAAAGTCAAAGTCAGGTTGCCAGGCATCTAAACGTGCATCAGAGTACCATCAGTCGACTTTGGCACCGGTTCCAAGCCACTGGCTCAGTTGAAGACCGGCATCGCAGTGGACAACCCAGAGTAACAACAGCAGCGGAAGATCGCTTTATTCGGCTTCGTCACCTCAGAGACAGGTTTACAACAGCTTCCTCAACTGCCCAGTCATTGCCTGCAGGACGTCATGTGTCTGATCAAACTGTCCGGAATAGACTGCATGACGCTGGACTTTGGGCACAACGACCTCACCGAGGATCTGGCCTTACGCGCCGCCATCGCCAAAATCGACTTCTTTGGGCCAACCAGCATCGTCCCTGGGCAGCTGACAATCAATGGAGACGTATCTGGTTTAGTGACGAATCTTTCTTTTTGTTGCAGCGTCATGATAGACGGCGTAGGGTCTACCGTAGGCGAAATGAACGTTTTGCCCAAAATTGCGTTGATGAATCTCCGCCGCAAGGTGGTGGAGGTGCAGTGGTGTGGGGAATGATCAGTTACAACGGAAGGAGTCAATTGGTGCACATTGAAGGAGGCTTGAATGTGCAACGATACGTCAATGGAATTCTTCGACCCCATGTCCTTCCACTTTTGGCTGCCCAAAGGTCTGTGTTTCAACAGGACAACGCCAGACCCCATTGTGCACGGTTGACCACGCAGTTTCTGACTGCCAACAACATTCTCACCCTTCCCTGGCCATCCCTGTTTCCAGACATGAGTTCGATTGAGCACCTGTGGGATGAGCTGCATAGAGGTGTTTGTCGCCAAGACGTTGCTCAGCCAATCGTCGTGATCTGTTCCAGGCACTCCAGGAAGAGTGGGCAGCCATCCCACAGGCCCACATCAGACGTCTGATCGCATCCATGCCCAGGAGATGCCAGTCGCTGATCGATGCAAGAGGAGGCCACACACCATACTAACGGGAAAGCCCGTACGCCAAAAAAACTCTCGTGACCCAGATGCAAAACAACTGTCAATTGATTGGTTGAACACTAAGGTATTCTTGTGTGCAATTTGAACAATTAACTCATTAAATTAAAAAAGTTATTGAATGTCAAAATTATGGCTATGTGTGTGCCTTCAGTAGCTATGCGTTTCTTTTTTTGAACAGTATATATTTCTCTTTTCATTGATAGCGTTTCTATGACATTTTTATGTACTGTCTTCTCTGTCCGTGAGACATGCCCCTTTCTTCTATATATCCACAAAGGCTTCAATTCTTTCTCCTTGCTGTTTGCTCATCGTGTAAGTTTCTACGCCATAAGTAATGAAGAGTGTACGTTATACATGATGACTCATTTTTAATGTGTGTTAATTGGTTGGATGTTAGTACCTGTCTCATGCAGCTGAATGCAGCTTTGGTCGCTTCTATTCTCTTCTTGGTTTATGAATCACATCTGCCATCTTCTGCTGTTATGCATCCAGAATATGAAAAACTCTTGCCTTGTTCCACTATCTTCATATTTATTCTTATTGTAAAGTTCGTTAGTCATCGTCTTTGCTAATTATCATAATTTTTGTTTTCTCAATGTTAACGTCAAATCCATATTCAAGACTTATGCTGTTTACTTACTTCACTAGTTCTTGTAATTCCTGCTCGCTTTCAGCTCACAAAACTATGTCATCTGTATAACTAAAGTTAGCAGCTCACAAAACTATGTCATCTGTATAACTAAGGTTATCAGCTCACAAAACTATGTCATCTGTATAACTAAGGTTATTTACTGATCCTCCGACAATGTTCAGTCATGACTTTTCCTGGATCTGAATGAAAATTTTGTCTGCGTACATATTAAAGTCAGGGGGACAGTGCGCAAAATTGTCTCACACCTATTTATGTCTATATTTGGTAGTTCCTGCCAGATCTTACTGCCGCATTTTGTTCCTAATAAAGGTTACTTAACATTCTTATGTCATTTCAGTCATACCTATGTATTCGAGGCATTCAATTATTTTCTCATGATGGACTCTCTCAAAAGCCTTCTTGCAGTCAATGAAGCACGCACATATGTGTTCAACGGTTCTCTCTGTATTTTTTCCATAGTATTCTTAAACAAAATATTGCTTATTTTATTCCGCTGCTCTGTACAAAACTAAACTGTTTTTCCCGAACGTCATTGCCAGCTTTACTGGTCATTCTCTCCTCTCCTGTGGGATCTTGAGCAATATTTTAATTGTGCCACTCATCAGGCTGATTGTTCTAATAGTCTGTACATTCTGTTGCACTAAGTTTTTGGCAAAACTTTCTAGTGACGTTTGTCTTCAGGTAATGTAGTATGGATCCTTGTTATAAAATGTCTCTACAGAGATCCGTGATTCCAATATATATACGCGCAGGTATATCCTGTGAGATGAAATGGTTAAGAAAAGTAATTAATATAACCAGGAGAGACAGAATGAGAAATAACGACATCTGAAATATGGTGGGAACTTCATCCTGTGTCAAGTATAGAGAGACACAGAAAATCAAGTGGTTTGGCCATTTCAAATGAATGGAGCCCGGTAAATTACCACTGCCCGCCTACAACACTAGAAGATCTAGGTTCAGAGCACAGGGAAGACCAAGAGGCAGATAGATAGACAACATCACAGACATCCTACAACAACCCGGGCTCACAGCAGCCCAGGCGACATACTTGGCTCAAGAACACAGACTACAGCAACACAAACTACAGCTTCACGGCAACAGTAGAAGGAAAAAGTAAAGAAAAAATTAAACAAGCAAGTAACCCGTCAAAACATGACGGTAAACAATTGTGTTGAGTTCTTTCTGCTGCATATCCTGAACGTGGGGCTAACTGTTCTATTGATCATTTCATTCCTTTCCATTCCAACTTCACTGGAACTTTGTAGTCAAACTTATCAAGACTTATGGTCAATACATCACAACAAAAGTGAAAGGATTCACGCTCTTTTAATGGGTTTTCAGTGCTTTTTCAGTATTTTCCAGAAAAGGGGGTGTAATGTTTTCACTGTTCGTTATATGTGGTTTCACCTAGACAATTAAAAACATGGGGATACTACTATTGACCTTAACAAACAGCATTGTTCACTTGATACAGTTATCTGAGAAGCAAGCTTCTTCTGCACAACATTATCACTGGATGAACATGCACATCCAGGACATCTGATAAAGATGGTGAAAACAAAGCAGCTATGAGTTATTGCGTATACTATTTACATTAACAATTGTAACTGGCAACTAATACGCTTCATTTCAGTTCTGTCTCCTGAACAAAAACAATGGAAGAATCACGGGCGAGTGCAAGAACCTGCATGAGTACCAGGTATCGTTAAGTTTTATTACTTTTAAAGAACCTTTTGTGCATCTAAGACGTTAACATCATCTAAAAGTTCATCGCTGATGGTAACTGACGTATTATTACATTTCTTCTTTTATCTACTGTCGTAGATTTTATCAGATAGGTAATAGATGTTTATAGTCCTGTCTGAGCAGAGGTGATAGTGATGACAATGTGAAAGTAAGGGGTAAGAAATAGTTTTATCACGAGGTGATCGTGTAAGAGAAAGGACAGTCTCTGGATAGAATAATTTATCTAATCCAGCCTATCTGGACGACGATATTTAAATCAGACGCACTTTCTCTCCTTGTACGAAATACAAGTTACACTACACTCAAATGCACACAATTCTGTGACTAATACGCATGAACGTGAAAACAAACTATGAATAACATATAATAGATAGGGGTTGACCGACACGATGACTAAAGGTTTAATAAAGTTTATTATCAATAGAAGATCACAACAATAAGCATAAACATTACTAGATCATGGTTTACAGACAAAATCGCAAAAGAAGAAATTAATCAAACAGGTTCTCCCCCTTTGGTAAAGGAAAAGAAAAGACGATCCCAACAGAGGTTAATTAACCCAAAAGATCAAAAGTTAACAATAAGTTATGAAATAGTCAGTATGGGAAAAGAATAGGTTCCTAATGTAATCTATCCCGTGACTACTCAGATTAGTGAGATAAAATAAGAAAGAAGAAACCACATAAGTATATGATGTTAACAAAAGACATAAGTTTCTTTCTCCGTTCATTCAATTCACACCCATTCAGTGGCCACTTTCAGACTTTTGCTTACCCCAGTAGTTGTCGCAGGCATTCCAAGGAAATACACAAATAAGTAATAATACTATTTAGTGTCAAATTTAAGTTTTGCCAAATCCAGCCCCAGACTCGCCGTAATTGCTGACTGCAAATTTCACGGGAGTCGCTAGAGTCGGTGATTTAATTTGTCCTGGATACTATAAGTTATCTATGCCTTCAGTTGGTTGGAGTAAGGTTCATGCGTGGTGATCGCCGACGTAGGATGAATAGAACATATATAGTTCCTATGTTGTTTAGCCTCAGGTGGCTGAGACGCTAGGTTAAGTTACACAAATGTTGCTGACAATATATTTCGCCACAGCTGGCTGATGAGATTGATATAAGTAAATCTGGTAATAGTTCTGGTCCAGTTAATATTATAATTTAATGGTTTTATTCTGGTTTCTCTCATGAAAATGAGGAAAATTGGACCACACAGGTCACAGCAAGAAGCTCATCAATATTAAATATCACTGGATGCTTATAATATTATAAGTTCGTATGATCATAAGTTCATATGGCCATAAAAAACCGCTAGTACTCAGGTTGATCAGCCTAGATTTTAGAAAAGAAAATATAAACATTTAACCAAATTATCAATATCATATCTAACACGTGTTAAAATAGGACCTCTTCACCATTCCGTTATAAATTAGATTTAAAACACACGTGTCTAGCTTATCCTATCGTTTTTAACGCGTGATATGAACACTAGTCATTTTAAAAATTACATAAAATGGATAGAAGTAAATAATATATACCGTCAGTAGATAGTTATTTAATGTATGTACTAGTCAATTTAAAACATCTCTTACTGCGAAATAGCGAGTAATTAAATTCACTTTACGGCTGAAAAAGATTTAGCTATAAGTTATTTAATTAGCACAGAAAATCTCAGTGAAATATAATGAAAACTTTAAACACACTAAATCCCTTAAAGGTTAGTATATAAATTACCGCAATCAGAAAAATGAAACACTCCACGAAAATCTAATAATTTTCACTCTGTACGAGAAATCTAAGATATCGAGCTAGTGAATTTCAGATAGATTTCTGAACAACTGATCATGGCTATCGGAGAGACATGGTATATATCCGTAAATTCCGTTCTATCGCTCTTTAATGCGAAAGTCACACCTACTGCCAGACCCGAGCCCATTTGCCGTTCGATTCTTGAATCAAAGGTAATTTTACCACCTCTGCCGCCGACAACCTCTCTGGCTTGACTTTCATCATCTCCGCCTTGCTGAATATCAGCTACGCAATTAATTCCCCTGAAAGTTTTACAATCCAAGGTCCGTCTCAGACTTAACATCGCCCCTGATCAAAGAATATATTACGCAATGCTCCGCGCTCTCTCTGTGTGCTCCACCGTGCTTAATTTCCAAACGGCTCACGTGTTAATTGCATTAGTGAATCCTTCGTTCATGTAGCAAAAAATAAACTAGATGGGGAGGGGCAAAAGTGGATAATCACTGCTGCACTATTTCCATCTGTGACATCTACCAATATCAACCAGTGTTTGTATCTCTTTGTTTTTTTCTCTTTCTCTATCCTCCTCCCTACACGCAGGAGGTGCATGAAGCAACCCAGAGAAAGCCGAAAAGAGTCTGGGTTGCCGATTAACTTTTTTCGTCTAGGAAAACGTGGAAAGAACCTGAGGTGATGGACGTGACACGAGACTTGGCGTGTGTTTATTGAAGGCCTAGGCTCTTTGGGGAGCTAAAGGGTGTTGACTGATTGACTAACTGATTGATTAAACAATTGCAGACAGATTGGAGGCACCTGATTTTGCTATTATGTTGGACTGCAATCGTTTTCAGAATTAGCAGTAGAGGTTAACATGCGTAATTGATCTTTTGTCCTAGTCAACTCGGTTGGGAAGGAATAATGTAGGTTAACACTGCCATATATGGTTCTTCATGTTCCTCTTTGCCTTCAGCTATTCAGCAGCTAAGGTTGTTTGCTGTAAGCAAAGTCGATTTCCATTCTTCTTTGTCTTTAATGGTCTTAACCAGCCTACTTTTCCCTGCTTTTCAGGTCCATTTTATTAATGTCTATCCACTTTTTTTTCTGTTGTCACCCGCTTGATCTTACACCTTGAATGTGTTCAATTTATGCTTCCTTGCCAATCTGTCAGCCTCCGTTCGTTCAAAGCGCCCCAGTCAGCCTCCATTCGTTCAAAGTGCTCCAGTCAGCTTCCATTCGTTCAAAGTGCACCAGTCAGCCTCTATTCGTTCAAAGTGCCCCAGTCAGCCTCCATTCTTTCAAAATGCTCCAGTCAGTCTCTATTCGTTCCAAGTGTTCCAGTCAGCCTCTAATCTGTCAAAGTGTTCCACTCAGCCTCCATTCGTTCAAGGTTTTCCAGTCAGCCTCCATTCGTTCAAAGTTTTCCAGTCAGTCTCTATTCGTTCAAAGTGTCTTTGTCTATTCGATCTCTTGATTGTGACTACCGGTGATGCTCATTATAACGTGATTTCACGTAGAATCAGCACTTTTGTACTTGTTCTTATCTTCATTTAGAACAAACATATTTTTTTTTAAATTTGCTCTTATTTTTATTTAGACTTAGCACTTTCTGATTAACTCACTTAGAATAAGGATCTTGCAGATTGATATTCTTTAACAGCATTGCTTGGACCACCTCAAGGACCACCCATGTAACGCAGCTGCCCACGAAAAGTGTTTCTTGGATTGTTGCACTGATAACGACTGCTTGAAAGAACACTTCACCAGTTCAGGTAACAGTTTAAACACAACCGCATCACATCTTCACAGTAGAAGCTATATCACAAAATAAGTTGGTGTGTTCATACCTGGTACCTGACCCCTCTTTATTCAAGTGACAGCATCATGTAAATTTTACAAGAACCACAAGAATTATCGGTCATAACTTCAAACACAGTTATCATCGTATTCACCATCATTGGATGCATACAGATTTCCGTTCGTTCTTCTTCTTCTTTGATCCTTAGCCGCCGACCGTCAAAGCAGTCAGTGGCCATCAAGCCTAGTGGCATCTTGTAGGGCAACAACAAATTGATTCCACTTTGCTCGGTCGGCGGCCATCCTTCGTACAGTGCCCCAACTCTGGTTCATTCTTTGCATCTCAGCCTCCACAGTCCTCCGCCAAGTTGTTTTTGGTCGGCCTCTCTTTCGTTTTCCTTCAGGGGTCCAAAGCATAGCTGTTCTTGTGATGGCATCGGGGTCTTTTCTGAGGACATGGCCAACCCAGCTCCAGCGTCTGCCAGCTATGATGGTGTGCATGTCCTCTTGCTTGCTCTGAGTAAGCAGATCTTGGTTGGTGATGGTATTCGGCCAAAAGATTCGGTGAATTTTTCTTAGGCATGTTGTGTGAAAAGAGGACAATTTCGGCATTTCCTTCTCTGTAACTCTCCAGCATTCTGCACCATAGAGAAGCACAGAAAGCACACAGCTCTGATATAATCTTAATTTTGTGCTTGTGCTGTATTGAGAGGACTTCCAGATGTTGTTTAGGCTAAAAAAGGCGGTTCTTGCCTTATTCATTCTGATGTTGATGTCTTTGCCTGCCCCGCCGTCTGGTGTTACTATGCATCCTAGATATGTGAAGGTGTCTGTCTGTACCAGTTGCTGATTCCTTACTGATATGGGCTCAGGGTTGCTCACATTGAGCGTCATGACCTCTGACTTCCTTAAATTGATGTTCAAGCCCACCTGCTGGCTAAACTTATTAAGTCTGTCCTTTTTTTCCTGGATGTGTTGATGTGAATGTGCTAGTAGTGCAATGTCATCTGCATATTCCAGATCTTCTAATGTAGAAAATGTAGTCCATCTTATTCCTCTTGGACTGCCCTCTGTTGTCTGTCGCATCACCCAGTCTATGACTGTTAAAAATAGAGTGGTTGATAAGGGGCATCCCTGTCGTACTCCTGTCTTCACCTCAAAGGTTAGGTTGCTCTGCCCAACACTACACGTAAAGTTGGCATAGAGGCTTTTTATGATTGACACTATGCAGCTTGGAATTCCATAAGCCCTCAGTATTTTCCATAAACTGTCCCTATGTATGCTGTCAAAAGCCTTTTCAAAATCAACAAAATTAATGTACAGCTGTCTTTGCCATTTTGAGCACTGCTCTATAATGTTCCTGAGAGTGAATATATGATCTACACATCTTCTGTTCTTTCTAAATCCTGCTTGTTCTTTCCTCAGTTTGTGGTCTACTGCTTTTGAAATTCTCTGTATAATTATCCTGCCTAGTATTTTGCTGGGAACTGAGAGAAGAGTGATTCCTCTCCAATGATTGCAGTCTGCAAGATCTCCCTTCTTGGGCAATTTGACAATTATTCCTTTGTTCCACTCTGATGGTGTTGTCCCCGTTTACCACACTTGTGCAAATAGTGGTTCTAATAGTTCTGCTGCTAGCTCAGGGTCTGTCTTAAATAGCTCTACATTTAAGTTATCATGGCCAGAAGCTTTTCCGTTCTTTAACCCTTTGATTGCTGTGATGATTTCTTCTTTTCGTGGAATGTCTGTATTTACATCTAGATCGTGTTCAGCCTCCGTTCGTTCATTATCAATATAAAAGGCCAACCATTCATCATCATAAAGTCAACCCTTCATAATCACAAGGCCAACCATTCATCATCACAAGGCCAACCATTCATCATCACAAGACCAACCATTCATCATCACAAGACCAACCATTCATCATCACAAGACCAACCATTCACCACAAACAACACTTCAATAAACATCTCAATGCTCACTCTCATTACCACAATGTCAACCATTCACAACAAACAACACTTCAGTTACCATGGTAACTATCCTTACCATCATCATATGGCCAACCATTAACCAACAACAAACAGCAACATCATTGGCATCACCACAAGGTCAACCGTCCACAACCAACAACATCACTCCAGTTACCACCTCAATCATTACTTTCACCATTATAGCATTGATCGATTCCACGAACTTGTCCAACGTCACTTTTACAACCATCCTTCATCACAAACAGCGCCACCATCCAGAATATTTTCACAATTCTCATTAGTACTGCCACAATCACCACAACTCCGTTGATAATTATTACCAAATATAGAAGTATAATACAGTCCACACATATATGATGTGACAAATCAACATCAACAGAATCTACAACAACACCGGAGCCACAGAGAACCGCAGAACCACAGGGAACCGTGGAACCACAGGGAACCGCGGAACCACAGGGAACAGCGGAACCACAGGGAACAACAGAACCACAGGAAACAGCAGAACCACAGGAAACAACAGAACCACAGAGAACAGCAGAACCACATTTAACAGCAGATCCACAGTGAACAGAGGTCCCTGAAGACTTGCAACAAATGAGAATGACAGGTCACGCAACATCTGGTCCTTCAGAATCCAGAAAAATCACGTTAACCTCTGTGCCTGCTCTATGACCCCTTCAATAGGAAGGCAGTTCTTCTAAATAAAATTTGAGAACTCTATTTTAGCTCCTTTTATAATATTAAGATTTTACTTCTAACGTTTCGTTATAATATTACCAGTGTTAGCTTTTTAAATAAAACTGCCTAAAAGTAACCCCAATTTATTTCTACTAAATGTTGTTTACACATTTTTATTTAATTTAAAAATTAGAAACCTTCCCACCACAAAAAAAATTTATAGAATGTGTGATTCCTATACAAACACATTGGGATTCTCGCCGGTGCTACGAAGTTCGTGAACTGTGCTGAGATCCTCCTTGTGAGATGTAAAGGAGGAGATCGTAGCAATAATGGAGTGGTCCGTGTGCAATGAAGATAGTCCTTAAAACCAAAACCAACAAAAACCAAATCACATTTCGAAAAGCTGCAACATGGGCAAAAAAAAAAGCCTATGAAACAGAAAGCTGAGTATCACCCCAAGCCTTGCAGTCTTGCTAACAAACACCATGTACAGGGTGAGTGAAAAGTCATTTCTTATTTTTAAATTGTTATGTCTATACTCCTATCCAATTAATATATACGAAACAAACATGACAATAAAGACAATTAACTACCATTATACTTTATAAAATGTTAAGTAACATTAATATTACAACTGAACCTGAGATCCGGTTTGTTCAATATATGGCCTCATAAGCTGGCAGCTGTTGTGGGTAAAGGATCCCGTTACATGTCCATTGAGGCATTTTGGGAATATGGTGTAGAGGCCCGTTTTTTCTTGACCATCTGCACACTAGGTGTGATGTGGTCAGCATCACGCCGCCGCCTTAACCTTCCCAGAGTTGCTGTTACCCAATCCATGAGGCTGAGTCGACCCCGTGACCGTTTGCGGTCTAAAAAAATCCCTCCTCAACTGGGAATCGAACCATGTACCACCGAGTTAGGAAGCTAGTGCACTAACCACTGCGCTACAGCGGCTCTTTTGCTTTGAGATGTAACGTCAGTTTATTGGACATTTTAGATTTTATTTTGTTTTGTTTCTGGGAGGAAAAAGACAAACTTACAATTTGCAGTCACATGACACTTATTGCTCAATGTTTATCATTTGTTTCATGTATATCCAGGAGGTACAAGTGAGGATAAACATAATACAAAAATAGAAGGTGACTTTTCTATCACCAGCAGATTAAATTTATCTTTTTTATCATCAGGTTTTAGTTTTCATATTATGAATTTTGCCACGTTTTGGCGAACCACGCTCCGTTAAAACCAAATAAAATGTCCACTTGTTACATGTCGTTGTACATGATAGTCTGCATTAATTAGCACGGAGCTTGGCGATTCAGTTATTCGTGAAATCTTGCTAACCAAACAACACGAACATTTCAATAGCTACTAAAATATACATATTTTTAAAAAAAATTCAGGAAATCATGCTTTCCAAATATCATGAAAGAATTTCAACACTTTCATGAAATCTTGCTCACACGAATACTTCAATACGTTTTATAATAACATACTGCTATTGAAAGATTTTAAAAAGACCAAACACACACATTTCAGGAAATCGTGCTAACGTAATACCGTAAAAATTTCTATATTATGAAATATTGCCAGATAAACAGAAAGGACACTCCCTAATTTATTTCATGCTATCTGGCCACGCGTAACTGGTATAAGTACCAGTAAATCTGTGAACTATACATTCATACAGTACATTAAATATGTGAGCAATAAGTTTTTATCAGTCTATCTTGACTTGACTTGACTTTGATCCACTGTCACTGAGCGCCAGCTCTTGGTGACCATCAGTCTATCTTATGTTATCTTATCTTACCACATCCACCCACACATCCATCTATATATCTTATCCTACCTGTCCGTCTGCCTGCAGTCACCATAGAAATGTATCCTAATAAATAGAATGACAGACTGAAGAAACAACACAGAAGACAGAAAAACAGAGGAATTAAAAAAAAACAACAACAACAAAGAAACACCACATGTTCAAAACGTTAAATAAAAACTTCGCTGCCAATGAACATCTAATTGCTGTCACAAAATTATATCGGACGAGCAAGCAGAATTGTGTTGCTAGTAAAAGCGATGAATCTCTTAGAAACGTTCGGCTTTCTTTTGATTTATAAACTATAAAATGGCCTTTGCTAGGTGAGACTGAATTGCTTCAGAAACTGATGAGGCATTATGGCGTATCCTGTAATATCACCAACCTAAAACGGAGAAAAATACAAGTACTTTACTTGAAATTCAGAATTCTTCAATGATAACTTACAGAACTTTTTGATGTAAGACTCGGAATGCGGCACGGATGCCAATTGTGTCCATTTCTCTTCGTGCTGGTTACAGACTAGGTTATGAAAACAAAAACAACAACTAAGAAAAGAAATGAAATTCAATAAACTCTGACAGAACAAGTAGATTTAGATTTTGCAGAGGACTTTGCTCATCTATCTGATAACCGTAACCACACATAAGAAAACTCTACTTAAGGTCACAGCAATTGGGTGTAACAATTCGCTATTTTCTTTCTCTATTGTCTTACAGACGCTAGGAATGTTTATAATCAGACCCATTAGCGAGTCCAGAGCCGTTAACTGAATTATAACGCGAACGATTGGACAACCGTTGTATATTGACAGGCCAGACTGTTTCACGTGTAGAGAGAGGGGGGACGGGTCGTCCATTTGTAGAACCAAAAGCGATAATTCATGAGTGCACTTTCTCAGGGGAATTAATCTGAGGAAAGGGGAGATAATCACAGTTACCTCCCCCCCAATCCGTTCGTTCGTGAATGTAATTAAGCTACGGAACGAGGGAGATCAAAGAGACGATTTGCTCGCGGAACCACGTCTGCGATCGGCATAAGTGTAAAGTTTGACTTTCATTCAAAGTGCGACCGCAGATTTCCCCAAGAATACGAGCAAGACGCGAAATCTGACACTGGTTATCGATTTTCTATCTATTTCATATATATATATATATATATATATATATATATATATATATATATATATATATATATATATATATATATATATATATATATATATATATATATATATATATATATATATATCCCAGCCTTTAAAATCCATTATCTAGTACCCACATAATTTCTCAGAACATCTAGCTTCGATTCCTAGATCCATTGTCCCATTGGAATTACTCAGTTTTTCGATTGGAGATAGTTTTAAATTTCTGTGTTGCGGTAAATACTATACTAGAGTTCGAGTGATTTAATTGTTAAGTTCGTCATTAGATTTCACTAAGATTTTCTGTGTTGAGTGATTTAATGGTTAAAGTCCGTCATTATATATTACTAGGATTTTTGGTGTTAATTGGCTAGAAAATTAAATAACATATAGCTAATTTGTCTGGCTGTAACGTATATTTAATTACTCGCTACCATCCAGAAAAAGAGATAATTTAATTGACTAGCAAAAAGCACTATTCATTATGAGTACTGACGAAATATATATTTATTTCTAATTCATTATGAGTAATTTTGCAAATGACTAGAATTTATTTCACGGGTTAATAAGAACGATAAGATAAGCTATACACTCGTGTTTTCTAATCAAAGTTAATAACCGAGTGGATAAATAAATTATACCGTTGCGCGGGTTAGGGTAGAATTGAGATTGTGGTTAATGTTGTATTTTTTTCTTCCTATAAATTAGTACGGGTCACAACCCAAAACCTACCAGCGGCCTGCACTTTAATAAGAGAAAAGAGTCTAAGTCTAGTCCAACCAATACAAGAAAAACATTCTTATGTAAAATATATCGGATTTTCGAGGTTGACCGGGTTGGTCTCTTGTTTCACCTAGAGAGAGAGAGAGAGAGAGAGAGAGAGAGAGAGAGAGCGTACCAATATGTGACACTAAGAATAACAGTAACTAGACATTTAGCTACCCGGATGTCTTTTCCATTTTGATTTACATTCAGCCCGCTGTGGCGAAGTTATCAATATTAACATTTCTCGATTACCAACCACTGTGTTGTGGCGAGGATTTATCCAGAAAAGATTTATCTACCTGACATTCTATTTAACTATCGAATATTTCAAGCTACTTGTGACGTACGTCTAAGTATGACAAATGAATTTCCCTGACTCGATGGATGAAAACAGAATATTGGCCTCTCATAACTTTAGAACCCCTGATCATCTGTTGTAACTTTTACCGGCATGCAGCATTACTACGAGAACCTTACACGCTGGATCATTAATATGTAGCCTGCTATCTTAGGCGAACGTTTGAGATCGCATAGCCTTTGATGGGAGATTAAAATCACGCCCACAACCATTTCTGAGAACGATTTATAGCAATCTTTTCCTTAACGCCGGCCCAAAAGAGGACGAGCCACAGACTCACTCCTGTTTCTAGAGCAATAAACAGCAGATCATTTTCTTACCTGGCTGTCACCCCGCCTGGTGGGAGTTGCCAAAGCTCTCAGAACAGTGGCACCATCAAAGACAGACAGATCTCAGAATTCAATCGCGGTGGTACACGATCTAAAGGAACAGGGAACTCGCAGCTCACAGAGTAGCTTCTCGGAAACTTTTCACACCCTCATGCAAGCAAGCCTGAGACGGAAGGAAATCGGTAGACCGGGGAAAACGTAGGAATCGCAGCGATTAACACAACGGCGAGGTATCTCGAATTTTGCTCAATTTCAAGAAAGGTGCGAAAATTTAACACGCCCTATTCAAGTTACATTCGAGTAGTATAAATAGAGAACTCCGAAAACTGCATTTTATCGTTCGCTCTGACAGAATCCTAGTTGCACTAGCATAGTCGGATTCCTGCTGGATTTCATCTACCTTCGTGACTATTGGAGTGTATTCTTTCTGTGCAGACGGTAATTTATACATTAGCTTCGTGTGATCAGTGGTCGAATTATTTCAATTGATTTCAATGGATTGTGGTGTAAATTTAACCTTATTAAATAAACCCATTTTCAAAGTTCTAGTGCAAACTAATGTTACAGCTAAAAGTATTTCCTAATACAATTGACGCGTAAATTTATTTTGCAGACGTTAAAGAGAATTATAACTTTAATACAGTTTAGTTCTGTATAGATAGATGTGCTTTTAATTATTTTTAACTCACGGGAAGTTTTCCTGATTTGTTAATTGACGACGCTAATAAGTAAATAGGCTAACTGTAATTTATCGCGTCAGATTATAATATGATTTGTAATGCATTTCTTGTTTTGATTATCTTTCATTCAGAACGATCATTCAACCTGCATCCCAGCAATTATTAATTATATACAGAGTTCTGTCAAACTCAATTTGATAACTCCAGTAACATATGAACTTTTTAAAGCTAAACTGGTGGCGACCTGTAATGGGCCCCGCTCCTCTGAACGTAACTGAGAATAAAGCCATTCAAGAAACACTTTAAAAATACTAGTTCATATAGAGTCCTTAAAGAAAACTGGAAGCAGAACATATTTTATTCACTGCCCCTATTTGTGAAGAAAATAACACCGATCTACCTGAACCCTGTCTGTCACGTATATTCAGTGGATTTTACCCCCACCCCACCCCCCCCCCCCACCCCCACCCGAAGAAGAACTTACCTCAGTGTTTTCTTAACTTGTGACATTACGGAAAAAGGAAGTTATCTCCACCAGCTGTGCCAATTTTAGGAACCACACCATACCTCACGCCTAGCCAAGTGCCTGTGCCTTTCTTTAGGAACTTTATCTAATAAACAAACAGTACCGTTAAACTTCAACGTCCAGCGATTTCGGGACACTTAGTTAACTTCAACAACCCGCAAAATCTGGGGCTGTACACGGAAGAAAATACTTTTACCTAAGCCAAGGTTTAGTGCTGTTTTTTTGTGTGATGTATTTCCTATGAAGTGCCAGAATTCACCTTTCGGTAAGTCTGCGTGTGTGTTTGTGGGGATGGCCAGCCCTAGTGTGTTTTTTTGAATGAAAGGAGATTTATCTTTTCTTACCCTTTTAATTAGTTCGACCTTGTACTAAGGTGCATTATATTCCTTGTACGGGATCTTTCCTAGCGGGATTGGGTAACTGTGTTCATTCCCCCTCCCGTAAAATTTGTTGATTTAAAGGGAGACAATTGAGAACCCTAGCTTTTCCTCTACACCACCCCCCCCCCTTTTTTCTGTAACCCCTTGCCTCATAGTAATAAATTTACCAGTGGGTTAAATTGCCTATCTCTGATCCCCCCCCCCCCCCCCTTTCTTGTCTTTGGGACCGGGTTTTGTCTGTTAGTAAATATAAACGGGAAACGGTGGATGGGATATTTCTCCTCAAAACCCCCTCTTCCCTAGTTATATTTGTATTCTGTAACCTTTGATTTTTGACTGTAAATGTACAATTATGTGTGAGTCCTTTATGATAATAAAGGTATTAGGAACAGGCAGTTAGTGATAATAAAAGATTGTCACATTTGTATTCTCTGGCAGAGGGAATTGAAAATTTTTGGTTATATAATTGCTGGGACTGCGTGATTGTTTTACAATCACTAAAGGTTATGAAGCGTTTGAGTTGAGCTAAGCTAAAGACGGATTGTTCTGATTTTTTAAAATTAAGTTAACTACGTCTCATCTCAAAAATTGTCTTCAGGGACGGAGTTTGTTGTTAGAGAATTAACATTTTCTGGGAAATTTTTTTTTTTTTTTCCTTTTAAATTGTTTAATATAAATTTTTCTCTACTGTTAGTAAGAGTAGATTCTTTTCTAGTGTAACTTACCATTTAATTGGCATAGTTGCTTGCGTTACGAGTCTTAAGTGACTATAATAGCGGCGATAAGTTAACACACGTGGTCATTTAGTAAATTTTTATTTTACTTTGGTTTTTCTCGTAGCGGCTTTGAGTTTTTCCCCTTCTTGTTCCATCTTACTATTCTCTAGTCTTAGAAGCATCCAGTACTTTGACAATGGCTGAGAGAATTAGGATAAGATCCATTTTGAGACAGGAAGCGAAAGACTCAGGATTAGATACAGAAGCCGCGAATCTGTTTATCAACAGGAACTGCAAAGGTATGACGCGGAGGAAGAGAGGGCAGAAGCTAGGAAGAAAGAAGCGGACGATCGTCAATTGGAGCAGAAGAAAATTGAGGCAGAGATGGACGCCCGCAGGGAAAGAGAGAGAGACAAGGAAAGACAGCATGAATTAGCGCTCAAGGCTTTAGAGAGTCGGAGTGCCTCTACTTCAAATAATGGAGAGCCGTCTTCGCCCCAGTCTCAAACAATGGATCTCTCCAGCACTCAGTCTGCCCAATTAACTGCGATGTCTTTTGCTTTAGAGTCTTTTCCTAGCCCTAACGAAAAAATTGACAGCTACCTAGAAAAATTCGAAAGGCTCGCAAATCTGTATGGGTTAGAGAGTTCCCGCTGGGCACTTAAACTCTCGACGTCACTAAAAGCGAATGCTTATGACGTATACACAAAGCTGGGACCGAACCAACATGATTACGACATGCTTAAGAAGGCCTTGCTAGAGCGGTTCGAAATGACCGCCCGAAAATTTCTGCAAATGTTCAGAAACAGCCGAAAAGAGAGCACGGAAACATTCCCCCAATTCTCTTCACGTCTCACGGGCTATTTGACAAAGTGCATTGAATTATCTGACCTGCCTCTTACATATGAGGGACTACTTGAACTTGTTCTTGTGGAACAGATAAAGGCAACCTTGTCAAACGAAACCCGTAGATGTTTGGCTGAACAGGGCGCAGTCAGGCTTGAGGACATACTCAATAAGGCCGAACGCTATACCAATGCAATGGCCGAACTTCCCAGCACTAAACGTAAACCCACAGATGAGCCATCTCGTAAACAAAATCTAGAGCAGTCATCCTATTCCTCTAATTCCTCTCAGAATTATAACCAACGAGAAAATAATACCCAGAGACCTCCCCAGGAAAAATCGAAATTCTACAAAACCCGATACCCCCCCCAACAACAATTCTGATCAACCCACCAAGCCTACGTGGCAGCGCGGCCACCAAGGTCAAGGAAAAGGGAAGACCCCTACACCAGGAACGTCTGATCAGGGCAAACAAACCGGTTCAAACCGCGTTGGATGTTTGCATACAGCCTCGAAAGGTAGAATCAATGTCAGTGATTCTCAACCTGAGGGGGACCGACCCTCAACTCGAGGAACTGTAATTTTGAATGGTACCTCAACCACTTGTCTCTTTGACACTGGATTAAGTTTTAGTTGTATTGTTGCTAGACACCTAGTCAAACCAGGTCAGGAGACAGAGGAAACCGTCAAACTTAGTGGAGTTTTCAGGAGTGATGCACCCAGGACGCTTCCTATCGCACTGGTAGAAATACACTCTGACTTTGTCAGAGGAGTTATAAAAGCGGCCATTATGGATGATCCTATCTACCCAGTTATCCTGGGATGTAGATATGTGTTTATTGGGAGACCAAAGGAGCCGATTGTGGCAGCGGTAACCACAAGAGGGCAAGCCAAGAAGGAGAGGGAGCCTGCGCCAAATTTGTTGCCGAACGAACTGAAGGAGGCGCAACAAAAGGACCCTACTCTGGAGCTCTGCTTTAGAAAACTGCCCATGGCTAAGGACCCCAGACACAACGGAGACATCTTTTCTAAGGATGGCGTATTGTATCGTAGAACGGGCAACCCGGACACGGGGAATAACCAGCTCCTAGTTCCGACGCAGTACCGAAGCCAGATCTTAGAGATGGGGCACTCTCTTCCCTTTAGCGGACATATGGGACAAAACGCCACTATTCAGCGAATAAAAACCCACTATTGGTGGCCAGGAATGAACTCTGACATTGTCAGGTATGTGAAATTCTGCGCCCAGTGCCAACGGGTAGCACCCAAGCACTTGACACCCCCAGTACATATGGGGCAAATGCCAATAGTAGGGACTCCATTTGAACGGGTTGCTGTCGACATTACTGGTCCTCTGGAAAAGACCAAAAGAAGGAACAGGTTCATCCTGATCTTAGTTGACACTTGCACTATGTGGGCCGAAGCCGTACCGCTACCATGCACTAATTCCAAGCATGTCGCAGAAGCCCTTGTGCAAATTTTTACACGGTTGGGATTCCCTCAACAAGTTTTGACGGACAATGGATCCCAATTCCGTAGCCTGTTAATGGAGGAGATCTTTAAGATCTTGAGGGCCAAACATATCCACACTAGTCCCTACCATCCGGCCGGAAATGGGCTCGTGGAACGTTTTAATGGCAGCCTCACCACCATGTTACGTAAGCTGGGTCAGGAGAAACCGGAAGACTGGGACCTATACATATCGGCTGCCTTATTCGCCTACCGAGAGGTTCCCCAAGCGTCTACGGGATTCCCGCCTGCTACACTTTTATTTGGCAGACCTATAAAGGGGCCATTAGAAGCCTTACTTCGGTCCCTGACAGACCAAAAGGCTGACGAGACAGTCGTCTCTGCAAGCAAGTATGTATCTGAGCTCAAGGAAAGGCTAAAGCTAGGATGGGATCTAGCTACAACCAACCTTACGAAAGCCCGCGCTAAACACGCTAGTAAATACAACAAAGCTGCAAAAGAGAGAGAGCTCCAACCAGGGGAGAAAGTTTTGTTGCTACTCCCAACCGGAAGCAATAAACTTCGCATCGGATGGCAAGGGCCGTTTACCGTCCTCAAAAAGATCTCACGTACCAATTACAAGATCTCCATCAAAGGAAAGGAGAAGGTCTTCCACATAAATCTGCTAAAGAAATATTTGGAAAGACCGGTGCCATCCTCCGAGCATCTCCTGGCTGTCGCCATAGCAACGGAAGACGAGGAAGATGATGATGGTTGCATGGAGTATCCACTGCAACCCACAGAATCCTTTAAAGATGTCAAGTTCGGCGACAATCTCTCACCTGAACAACAAACAGAAACCAGGGCTCTACTAAAACAGTACAGTGCAGTCTTAACGGATGTACCTGGTCGAACAAATCTCATTGAATTTGATATGAAATTAACAAACGAGACCCCTGTTCAAACCAGAGTTTACCCCATCCCATACGCTAAAGCGGATGCACTTCGCGGAGAAATAGACAAGCTGCGTCAGGCAGGAATTATCAGTGAGTCTACATCTCCTTACAGCTCGAGTGTAGTGCTGTTGCAGAAGCCCAATAAGGAAGTTCGGCTGTGCATTGATTACAGGTTGCTAAACGCTGTAACGGAATTCCAGCCCGAACCTCTCCAAACTGTTTCTGAGTTGTTCACCAAGCTCAGCAAAGCAAAGATCTTCTCCAAGATTGACCTCAGTAAAGGTTATTATCAAATACCAGTCAAGGAGGAAATTAAACCTTTGTTAGCTTTCAGCACTAGCGAAGGACATTACACATTTAATGTGATGCCGTTCGGTTTGCATAACGCACCAGGAGTGTTCACCATGATGATGAGGAAGCTTCTAGAGCCTTTGCAAAGTCCCCATATCCATAATTTCATGGATGACATATTAATTGCATCGGAAACCTATGAAGAACATATTGCTACGGTTGCTATGCTCCTCAGGAGACTACAGGAAACGGGTCTCACAGCCAGACCTAGCAAATGTCTCATCGGGTTTGAACAGTTAGACTTCCTGGGGCATACTATTTCTCACGGATGCAGTTGGCCTATTCAGAAGAACGTGGAGAAAATTATGGCAGCAAAAAGACCCCGAACGAAGAAAGACGTACGTTCCTTCATATCGCTATGTGCATACTATCAGAAATACATCCAGAACTTCAACGGACTGACAGCACCTCTGACTGACCTCACCAAGAAAGGTTGTCCTGATAAGGTCATGTGGAATCAAAAGTGCGAACATGCATACAGCACTTTGAAAGGACAGTTGTCGGCATACCCCATCCTAAGGTTACCTGACCTTAAGAAACCTTTCATACTGAGAGTTGATGCGTCAGGTCAGGGCATCGGGTCAACATTGCTGCAAGCCGATGACAGTGACCTGAACATGCTATTTCCAGTTGCCTATGGCAGTCGGAAACTGAATAAAGCGGAAAGCAACTACAGTGTCGTTGAAAGAGAATGTCTCGCTCTGATTCATGGCATCAGACGCCATCATGAGTTTCTGTATGGTACTTCTTTCACGGTGCAAACAGACCATGCTCCGCTAGCTTTCCTGGGGGCCAAGAAGGAATTCAACGCAAGGATAATGCGTTGGGCCTTGCTATTGAGTGTTTATTCCTTCAAAGTGGAATATATTCCAGGAAAACAGAATGTCGGAGCTGACTTCTTGAGTAGAAACTGGACCACGGAGGAAGAGGAGAAAATCAACGATGCCAATCATCCTAAAGCTACCGATCAGGGCAGCTTCATTGTCATAAATGAAACATGAAAACGAGTTTCCATGTCTCAAAAGTGGGGACGATTGTGACGTACGTCTAAGTATGACAAATGAATTTCCCTGACTCGATGGATGAAAAAAAAATATTGGCCTCTCATAACTTTAGAACCCCTGATCATCTGTTGTAACTTTTACCGACATGCAGCATTACTACGAGAACCTTACACGCTGGATCATTAATATGTAGCCTGCTATCTTAGGCGAACGTTTGAGATCGCATAGCCTTTGATGGGAGATTAAAATCACGCCCACAACCATTTCTGAGAACGATTTATAGCAATCTTTTCCTTAACGCCGGCCCAAAAGAGGACGAGCCACAGACTCACTCCTGTTTCTAGAGCAATAAACAGCAGATCATTTTCTTACCTGGCTGTCACCCCGCCTGGTGGGAGTTGCCAAAGCTCTCAGAACAGTGGCACCATCAAAGACAGACAGATCTCAGAATTCAATCGCGGCGGTACACGATCTAAAGGAACAGGGAACTCGCAGCTCACAGAGTAGCTTCTCGAAAACTTTTCACACCCTCATGCAAGCAAGCCTGAGACGGAAGGAAATCGGTAGACCGGGGAAAACGTAGGAATCGCAGCGATTAACACAACGGCGAGGTATCTCGAATTTTGCTCAATTTCAAGAAAGGTGCGAAAATTTAACACGCCCTATTCAAGTTACATTCGAGTAGTATAAATAGAGAACTCCGAAAACTGCATTTTATCGTTCGCTCTGACAGAATCCTAGTTGCACTAGCATAGTCGGATTCCTGCTGGATTTCATCTACCTTCGTGACTATTGGAGTGTATTCTTTCTGTGCAGACGGTAATTTATACATTAGCTTCGAGTGATCAGTGGTCGAGTTATTTCAATTGATTTCAATGGATTGTGGTGTAAATTTAACCTTATTAAATAAACCCATTTTCAAAGTTCTAGTGCAAACTAATGTTACAGCTAAATGTATTTCCTAATACAATTGACGCGTAAATTTATTTTTGCAGACGTTAAAGAGAATTATAACTTTAATACAGTTTAGTTCTGTATAGATAGATGTGCTTTTAATTATTTTTAACTCACGGGAAGTTTTCCTGATTTGTTAATTGACGACGCTAATAAGTAAATAGGCTAACTGTAATTTATCGCGTCAGATTATAATATGATTTGTAATGCATTTCTTGTTTTGATTATCTTTCATTCAGAACGATCATTCAACCTGCATCCCAGCAATTATTAATTATATACAGAGTTCTGCCAAACTCAATTTGATAACTCCAGTAACATATGAACTTTTTAAAGCTAAACTGGTGGCGACCTGTAATGGGCCCCGCTCCTCTGAACGTAACTGAGAATAAAGCCATTCAAGAAACACTTTAAAAATACTAGTTCATATAGAGTCCTTAAAGAAAACTGGAAGCAGAACATATTTTATTCACTGCCCCTATTTGTGAAGAAAATAACACCGATCTACCTGAACCCTGTCTGTCACGTATATTCAGTGGATTTTACCTCCCCCCGAAGAAGAACTTACCTCAGTGTTTTCTTAACTTGTGACATTACGGAAAAAGGAAGTTATCTCCACCAGCTGTGCCAATTTTAGGAACCACACCATACCTCACGCCTAGCCAAGTGCCTGTGCCTTTCTTTAGGAACTTTATTTAATAAACAAACAGTACCGTTAAACTTCAACGTCCAGCGATTTCGGGACACTTTGTTAACTTCAACAACCCGCAAAATCTGGGGCTGTACATGGAAGAAAATACTTTTACCTAAGCCAAGGTTTAGTGCTGTTTTTTTTTTTTTTGATGTATTTCCTATGAAGTGCCAGAATTCACCTTTTGGTAAGTCTGCGTGTGTGTTTGTGGGGATGGCCAGCCCTAGTGTGTTTTTTTGAATGAAAGGAGATTTATCTTTTCTTACCCTTTTAATTAGTTCGACCTTATAGTAATGTGGTAGGGTGGGCGAGATGATGATGATGATTATGTTGTGATGTGTGATATCACTCTCTTGTCACACTCGCACCGACCCGAACAACAATAAAACTCTTGATTCTAGAGGCAGGGGCTATATTTATTTTTACAGCCCATTCAGTGACAAAGCAAACATTAAACAAATAAACTAGCGAACATCACAAAACCCAACAAAACAAAACACCCAACAGTGCCCGATGCTAATGTGCTCAATGCATTTACAGTTTGGCTCTGTCGTCTGTTCTCTCTGGCGGCTGATACTAGGAAAGGTCCGCTGGTAGCTCGCTATCTCTTTTTATAGGCACTAGGCTAATCACTCACTTTACTGCGCTAGGCGTATTAATCTTGACTACTTAAATATCACACGCGATTATCGCTTAGGAATAGCGAAAACACAAATAAAACCTACAGCTATTTAATATAACACAATTCTACACCACAACTTAATTTAAATGCATTATTATGGCATTTTCATCAATCTTCTACTTCAGATTTTTCACAACCCAGGCTCGCGCCGTCACGTGATCTGACAGTCACGTGGGCCGACCGAAAATATATGGGCGACAAACATGCCTTGAACTGAAGTGGGGGTGGGGCCTCAGGGGTGTCTTCCCGGCCCATCACATATCTCCCTCCTGATTTTGTTGTCGTCCCGACAACATCACCACCTCTGGCGCTTCGATCGTAGCCTCTTAGATCGTTGGTGCTGCGTATGACTCTTTCTCTGCGGCGATGCTTTAGGCTGAGCTTCTGTCATCGGTACAACCCGGCTGGGGACTGTCTTGGTCGACATGTCCCTAGTTGTGCTTTGTCGGGCTGGCAGTTGCTGTGGTCTAGAAGATTCGCCTACTTGTGCCGCGTCGCTGCTGGCTTGTGACATCTGCTTGCCAGTGCATGTAGCTGTCGAATCTGTAGGGGGATCGCTCTTGACGTGTTCTGCACTCATTTTGTGTGGACGGTGGCTTACATTCCCCACAGTCTGCTTTTGATGAGTCTCCTCTGCTGAACCTTGATTTGCACTCCCTCCTATCTGCTTAGGACGGGTTTCCTCCCCTAGACGACGCGTAATTTTCTCGGCGCCCTTAGTGTGACAGTTGTCGTGGCCATCTCTTGGCTTGCGCCCTAAAGGCAACCTGGCTGTGGCAGTCCGTCTAGGGAAAGAGCTTCTTGAGGGACAGGCGGCTATCAAATGTTCAGTTGACTTGCATCCAAAGCATCTTTTCAGGAGCGGGCCTTGTGGGCACTTGGCTGCCATGTGGCCTGAGAACTCACCACAATTATAGCACCTTATCTTTCTGGGCTTCCTCTGTGCCATGGGTCGCTTTCTGCTGCCCTTACACTCTTGACCGCCAATGCCGCATACATAAATTGCTTCCATGCCCTGGACCGATGGTTTGCTGTCAAACTCTACTCTCTCATTTCTCGCCAGACTCCGGAATCCCTTTCTGAAGATCTTGGTCTGATGTACAAATACATCAATACCTCCATCATCTGGCGTGATGAATCCCCATCCCCTGCGGACACTGTACCACTTGCAAACTCCTTTTCGCCTTGTCGGTGCAGCTGCACTGGTCGGTACTGTCAGCTCACTGCTTTCGTTAACAACAGCTTGACTCTCACATACCAGAACATGCACCTCCTCGTCGTGCTTTGGCTGTTCCCGTGGACACACCTCCTTGTCTTGCGTTGGCTGTTCCCGCGGACACACCTCCTCGTTGTGCTTTGGCTGCTTCCGCGGCTGGCATGGTGCTCTCTTTCTCTGCACCTCCTCTTGTGCTGGCGAACTGGACTCTGACATCTGTGCTATCTGGGATTTTAGGAAGGATAACTCTGCTCTGAGTGCCTCCTCCTCCTTCTTAACTTCTGCACTTGCTATCTGGACCCGTGTCTCAGGCTTTTTACTTCCACCATAAACAGCATATTCCCAAGGGAAATTCCTGTTCACCTCACTGACTTGTGGTTGCTCGCTGTAGGCTTTTTTTACAATTTCCAGTAACTTCTCAGGGCTGGCCTTGGCTCCACCTTGTATCCGTAACTCTCTAGATACCATTGGTGTAACGTTGTTCCATATCATGTCTAACTTGTCTTCTGCGCAAAAAGGCGCCACCTTCCACGCGGCTTCCACATCCTCCACAAACTCTTGCCAAGTGGGTCTCCCCTCTCCACTAAATAACCTTATCTCTGGCTCCTCCACGTACAGTACCTTCATATGCGCATTAGCCATCTTGCTGCAGGAATGCACTGCTGGGTGTTTACACTATTTGTTCGTTCGCTGTTTGCTCGGTGTCACTGTCTGCCTTATCCTGCCGACGACGCCAATTGTGGTAGGGTGGGCGAGATGATGATGATGATTATGTTGTGATGTGTGATATCACTCTCTTGTCACACTCGCACCGACCCGAACAACAATAAAACTCTTGATTCTAGAGGCAGGGGCTATATTTATTTTTACAGCCCATTCAGTGACAAAGCAAACATTAAACAAATAAACTAGCGAACATCACAAAACCCCAAACCAAACAAACACCCCACAGTGCCCGATGCTAATGTGCTCAATGCATTTAGAGTTTGGCTCTGTCGTCTGTTCTCTCTGGCGGCTGATACTAGGAAAGGTCCGCTGGTAGCTCGCTATCTCTTTTTATAGGCACTAGGCTAATCACTCACTTTACTGCGCTAGGCGTATTAATCTTGACTACTTAAATATCACACGCGATTATCGCTTAGGAATAGCGAAAACACAAATAAAACCTACAGCTATTTAATATAACACAATTCTACACCACAACTTAATTTAAATGCATTATTATGGCATTTTCATCAATCTTCTACTTCAGATTTTTCACAACCCAGGCTCGCGCCGTCACGTGATCTGACAGTCACGTGGGCCGACCGAAAATATATGGGCGACAAACATGCCTTGAACTGAAGTGGGGGTGGGGGCCTCAGGGGTGTCTTCCCGGCCCATCACACTAAGGTGCATTATATTCCTTGTACGGGATCTCTCCTAGCGGGATTGGGTAACTGTGTTCATTCCCCCTCCCGTAAAATTTGTTGATTTAAAGGGAGACAACTGAGAACCCTAGCTTTTCTTCTACACCCCCCCCCCCTTTTTTTTCTGTAACCCCTTGCCTCATAGTAATAAATTTACCAGTGGGTTAAATTGCCTATCTCTGATCCCCCCCCCCCCCCCCCTTTCTTGTCTTTGGGACCGGGTTTTGTCTGTTAGTAAATATAAACGGGAAACGGTGGATGGGATATTTCTCCTCAAAACCCCCTCTTCCCTAGTTATATTTGTATTCTGTAACCTTTGATTTTTGACTGTAAATGTACAATTATGTGTGAGTCCTTTATGATAATAAAGGTATTAATCATTAATTGTGTTGGTTGTCGGTTGGCCCAAAACTCCAAACATTTCCATCTGTGTAGGTTGTATTCATGTACGTTGAGCGACAGAATCACCAAATCGGTGAGCGCGTTGAGCGACTGGAACTGACAAACAATTGTTTGTGCAGAAGAGAGATAGGAGTAGTCTGTGAAAAAACAGATATTGTCATAATAAGAGACTGTCCTTGCTCCTTCCCAGCGCTTGTGAATCTACTACCTCATTCTCCTAAATCCTTATTCTCACAGAGCCTTTAATATCACTTTACACTCTAAAGGGACCACTATTCATCAGCACCCTCTCAGATAAAAATTACGACACTACTGTACAATGTGAACATTAGATCTCAAGTATTTTCTTACCTGGACTAATTGAGGTGACATGAACAGATTCAATAAACAGTAACAAAGCAAGCGTTCCCCAAATAAGAGGATTAATCAGTAAATTTGAGGAACTGGGGCTTGTTTTGCCAAAAACCCAACACTGGATTTGTGCATGTACCAAGGAGTTCTGTTCCAGACGTTGTAAATCAGCAATTAGGTAAGCAAGATTGGAAATATGGCCACTTGTTTGTCAGAGCGAGAGAAAGCAGGCATGTCTGCAGAATGGGAGAAGATCGGATACCACGACAAGCATGGGAAACAAAGAGCCAAGGATCCAGACCCCGAGGACGACCCAGAGTCCGCTGGGAGGACAGCATTAGACAATCTTTGAAGGATCGAGGACTAGAATGGAACCAGACCAGGAGGAAGACAGCCGATAGGATAGTCTGGCGCTCTCTCTTCCAAACCTCTACACCTCACGGTAGAAGGGGAACGACTAAGTAAGTAAGTAAGAGAAAGCAGGAATGAATAATTCTTATATTGCATAATCAATGTACTCACTTTGTTTTCTTCTTCTTATGTTTGCTAATACTGTTCATTTCAGAATAGATTAATCAGAAACTCTGTTCTTGACAGTATATTCAAATCCTATACCATAGTGCTAATCTTTTGACCTTTTGGGGGTTAATTACCTTCTTCTTGAGGGATCTTGTCTCAACAGAGGGGATTGCATTTATGTGTCTATTTCTTTATTAATTCTGTACTATGACTTTTATACTTTGATATTAAATGTTTTAAGTTCTTTTCTTTATGATAAATAAACTTAACATAAAACTTAATTACCTGTGTCGGTCAGCTCGTCCCAATATCCCTACTCCATTAATATAGTTTCACGTTTGTGCGTCTAATTGTCGTCACTTATCTGGTGTGTTTGTGTGTATGTGAGTGGTTATAGTGTATATGTTAATATATATAGAGGTATACTGTCTGATCAACAAATCTCAGTCGTAAATGATAGGCTGGACTAGAGTATCTTCACAACCCAGGGACAGACTCTACCTTTCACCATTTCACTCGTGAAAATCTATTTCTTTACCTTATCTCTCACTGAGTCACTACCTGTTCTAGTTCCATTCAGACGGGACCAGAATCGATCATAATTACCTATCCAAAAAAAAAAATCTACGACAGTATGACAAGGTCACAAATGTGGAACGAACGAACTTTATTTTCAAAGGGTTGAGAATTGGGCACACATGCCCGTCTAACATTCTGCCCTTCCTTTCGCTCACCTTTCATTCGGAACTGATGACAAGAACCAGACAAGTGCCAGTGGAACAAGAGGTGAGAAGAAGACGCTGGCGATGGATAGGACACACACTGAGGAAACCTGCTGGTAGCATTACAAGGCAGTCCTTGTTCTGGACTCCCCAGGGAAAGTGAGGCAGAGGTAGACCAAGAAGCACATGGAGAAGAGAACTGGAGACAGAGGTGAAAATGATGAGGAAGACGTCGACAAAAATATGAGCTGATGTCACGTGACAGGACAGACATAAGCTGGTGGCACGTGACAGGACAGACTTGTCATTTGTTTTAAGGCTTGTGCTCCTAGGGGAGCTAAAAGGTATTGATTAATTGATTGATATGTATTCCCTAAAGATACAACACAAAACTGACCGAAAAAGAGAGTCATTTACATGGTTATAATATTTTTTTCAACTACATAAACCACGGGTGTCGGTGGTTTAGTGATTAGAATGTTTGCCCTCCAAGAAAATGTTCTGCTTTCAATTCCCAGAACAGGTTGTTTGTTTGTTTGTTTAGGTTGTACTTAAATTCAGTAATATATCTTTAGTTTTTATAAATATATAAACAGAAAATTAAATGGTATGAAATCGGTTTTACAAATTAACAGTAAACACGGGACGTTTCGGATTTCACCCTTCGTCAGCCACAGTCACAAACAGGCGTCAAGGACAAGAAATATAGATAGGTCAAAGTTTTTATATGTGTAATTTTGTTAATTATAGTTTGCAAGTGTATGTATGTGGTGGGTTTACATGCTCGGCGGAAGGCTATGGAACGAAATAAACTGAAAACATAAGAAATGGTGACATTCTCAGGACATAAGCCAGACAACGTACACCATAATTTCAAGCCAACATTTCTCGATGGGTTACCAGCAGTTATGAAAATAAATGCCGTAAATAACACCCAGATTGCACTTGAAGAATGACCCTACAAAATGTCGATTGACAATTAGATATGTTAGCTGATATATAACACTGGAGAAACCAGAAGTTTTGTCAAAATAGGGATAGAAAAGACAAGAGGAACTTTTACTGCACTGTGAAATATACGGAGATCAAAAGATACCATGTTCAAAAAAAAGAAGGTCATGTCAGTCATACTGTATGACACTGAAACATTAAGAACGACACCCCCCCCCTCCCCCAACCACAATTTACAAACTTTCATGACTAGGTGCTTGTGCAGAATAAATGTATTAGCTGCCATGAAAAGACCACTAATGTGGAAGTGATGAAAACAACGTGACAAAATTCCAGTAAGTTGACGTTGGATATGATACATTAAGGAAACCAGCTGATAGCATTACAAGATATGCTCGTCTTCTGGGAATTCCCAGGGGGAAGAGAAGTAAGGGAATGTCACAAAAAAAAAAAAAAAACACACACACACACACAATGAGATAATTTAAGACAGCATGACAGAGTAAAGAAGATATGGAAATATCTTGAACGCACGCCCCAGGAACTCTACATGGAACTTAAGGATAATGAATGATTGTTCTCTCCACTGGCATTACGACCTTCATGGTGAGCTATTGCGCTTGCTGCATAGGGCGATGAAGATTAATGATGAACAATAATAGACGACACCTGAAAAGGAAAGAAATAAAATATCTTACATAATTCATCAATGACAGATGAATGTATCTAAAACAACTTCAGGAGAAATTAAGAAGTTTGAAACTGACTATGTTATGTTCTTTCTTCCCGGACACCACCACTACAATTAAATTGCATTGTCTTCTAGTCATCCGAGATTGCTCACGTAAGCGTTAATGATACTGTGTGAATATTCTTGATCCGGCGTGTGATGTTATTTCTGAGAACACAGTTAAGAGGGGGTCCTTCTGAACTGTGGATGTTATCTCTGTAGCAAATAACGTTGTCCAATAAAGAGTTGTTCAATATCGAGTGTGTATGTGCGTCATTTATGAACAATGACTGTTTCACTACATAAGCTTCTGGTGAACAAATGTAACGTATGTTTAAGGGTGTATTTTTTGCGTTTGGTAACTCCAAACTGCGGCAAAGGTGCAGGGTTCGAATCGCGGTACCGACATGCTCCAGTCTACCCAGCTGTAAATGGGTACCTGACATTCAGTTAGGAAGGAAAAGGCAGCGAGGAAGGGAACTGGTCACCCCCACCTCTCGATGCTGGACCTAGTATGGTGAAGTCTCTAACACTGTGGTGAAGTGGGATGTCATAAATATTTATAGGGGACTTAGTGTACTGACTGAGATCAGCTGTGAAGGTATCTATATCTATTAAGAGTAGTGTATTATAGATAACCTTACTTGCTACCACATATCTATATATCTCAGTCAGAATTATTCTGGAATAGTGTGATGACTACGTTAGGTGTCTAGGGTATGTGTATGATGAAGTGTAAGTCACAACAACAGACAGATAAACAATTTAATTTAATCCACTACTCTTGACAACACTGTGACACTCACATACATATAACACTCTATGAGAATATCTTAAGGAGTCACTGATAACTTTTCAAATAACAATATGTATTCATGGTTATCATAAAGGTATATGTGTCCTGATTCAAATACAAAGGAACCAGGAATCACAATCAATTTTAATTACAAGTATATGTACAGACTTTATCAATATGAATATTGTAGTGACATATATTATTAAAATATCCTATGTGTGTCAGTTGTGTAGTGGTAATATGAGGTAATACTGGTTTTGTTTTGTTCAAGCTCTGTTGGTATTTGTCATCATGACTTCAATAGTTTGTCTTTTGGGACTAGTATTGGAGATGTTCTCAGTTCCTGATATTAAGACAATTAAATTCCCCTCTGAATGTTATTTTTATAAAGTCATTTCAAGATGAGGGGACATAATGTTGAGCTCAGCTGGCCAAATCAGCTTATCTTGCGTGATGGCGGCAGGAAAGGACTCCTCTGCTCGAATTCTCCCCTGCGCTCTGGAGACACCTCACTGATAGCTAAATGGACCAAGGAGTATGCTGTCCGACTCTGGATTCAGCAAAGCTCTGACCAGGTGCTGCTCAGTACCATCAAGACCACGGTCCCTGAAAGCAAGAAGGATGTACCTTCTACTTCATAACTAATTGATACTCTAGTTCTACACTGAGCACAATACAACACAAACATTGAGTTCAGAGCGTTAGGCCAACTGTCAGCTTCATCTGAAATACTTTATACCAGTATTTACCTCCTTAATGGTCACTACGCCTCTGCACTTCCAGCATTATTTCTGTCTAATCAATCATCCAGGTGTCAGTGTACTATTTGGCCATTCCATGCCGTTTTACTTCCCTCCGACACCCTCTGTTCAGGCTGGAGCATTATAGGCTTTATCTCCTGTTTGCCACTGAACTACACATATATATACAGGCATAAATTAACAATTTACATTCAATTTTCATTAAAAGATACTGAATGGTTCAAGCTTACCACAATTTCATGGAAATAAACACAGATACGTTGATTAGCAATGAATTCTGGCACAATTACTGGCACAAATTCCCATCTGCTTATGTTCCAGGCTTTTATTTAACACAAATATGAGCTGGCTTCAACGCACTGTTGCTTTATCAAGATCATTTGCACTAGTGGTCTCGAACTAACGTTCCTAAGTGAGTATATCAGCGAGTCTAGCCAATGAGGCCACGTTTCGACAAGTGTTTGAAAAAATGTTACCTTTTCACGTCTCCCCTAACAACGAAAGATAGTATTTATAGCCCGACCAATCGTGGCTAGTCTTTCATTTGTTGCGCTCCAATCAATTTGGAGTTTACATGGTAGGCTAATTCTGTAACGTAAGATTTTTTTCAAACACGTTATAAAAAAATTTTATGAGCAGAAATGATTCCATGCTGTCAGGCATCCCCACTATTTTATTTTGGGTATAATTTATTAATTCCTGGACTATTTGCGTAACGTTTTACATATTCTTTGTCAGCAAGCCCTAAGGAACCCAAATATCCAAATTTAAAAGAGCTACGTGGCTGCGTTCAAAATATGTATTTTCTACCTCCTGTTTCGAAGATGTGCTGTCTGGGTACTGTTATGTTTTCAACCGTAAACCCATCTATTGTTATCTTTCCTAATAAGCGTTTTTTTTTTATTTTAAAACCTAACTCTGGGAAGGGTAATGTATTTTATCACTGTCCGTCTGAAAAAAAGTTAGTGCATGTAGTCTTACACGCGTGATGGCAGCATTTGTGTATCGCGCGACGCGTGTTGCATGCGTTCCTGATTTTCAGCCCTCCCTCTCTCTTTATCCTTTCGTCCATCTGTTCGTTCGTTTTGGTAACGCAGTATAATTAATGTTAGGATTAATTTAGGTCATTACGCAGTCTGCCTCTCAATGTTTTTCCAAGAAATACAGCACACGTTTCATTGAAGAAAGCGGGTATAATACAGTAAGCTTTTACTATCAACGTGAAAGCGTTACAATTTGCAGACGAAGCAGAAAACAAGGGGGATTTCGAGTACAGTCATTGTGACAGCACTGTTCTTTACCATTCTTCTTCCTTTATTTATTATATGTATTTATTAGGCTTTATATTTACTTGATAATTTATATATGTGGATTAGAATATTCCACGACACCTCCCCTCTTAAAACAGACATTATATGTCAGTCCTTTATTCTATATTCACATAGAGAAATTTATTATTATTTCTGGGGTTTACGGTGATTCTCATCACACGGATGGCGGCTTAAAAAATCCGCTCCCAAATTGGTTTTTCCAGATATATACTCAATGCTAAAATTATATGGAGCCAGAAGTAAAGACCATCGGAGTAACCTAGAGTTCTCATGCTTAGCCTGTGCTAGAAACGATAACGGTTTGTGGTCTGTTTGCAACTTAAATGCCTTCCCATATAGATTAATATTGAATTTCTTTATCGCCCATATTACTGCAAGACATTCTTTTTCGCTAGTTGAGTAGTTGATTTCAGCTTTATTCAACTTTCTGCTAGCATATGCCACTGGGCTTAATTCTCCATCCAATGCATCTGATTTCTGTAGTAGAGTTGCACCTAACCCAATATTACTTGCATCCGTCCTTACTATGAATTCTTGACTTAAGTCAGGTAATTTCAAAATGGGTTTACTTGTGAGCTTTTCCTTCAATTCTTGGTAAGTCATTTCACATTGTGGTGTCCATGTAATGCGATCTGGATGTCCTTTACGTGTCAATTCAGTTAACGGTGCACATATGGAATTAAAGTTTTTAATATACTTCTGGTAGAAACCACATAATGAGACAAAGGATCTCACATCCTTCTTGGTTTGTGGTCTCGGGGCTTTCTGTAGTTTCTCTAAATTCTTTGGGTCAGGGGTCATGTTTCCCTGATAAACTGTGTGTCCCAAAAATTCCAATTCTTTACATCCAACGCAACATTTGGTTGGTCGGGCTGTTAAATTTGCCTCCCTAAGTCGATCAAACAGCATGTTCAGAGAGTCAATGTGTTCCTCAAATGTTTCTGTTGCTATAAGGATATCATCCATAAAATTTGTTATACAGGGATTATTCAGAGGATCCAATAATTTTCTCATCATTCTAGAGAAGACACTAGGCGCATTCTTAATCCAAATGGCAATCTATTAAACTCATAGTGTCCTTCTGAGGTACTAAAAGCTAGGTATGGTCTAACCTCAGGCTTTACTGGAATCTGATAGTATCCTTTACTCAGATCCACTTTTGAGAAATATTTAGCTTTATTTAGCCTGGCAAACAGCTGATTTGTATCCGGCAATGGATCCACCTGTCCTTCTGTAATAGCATTCAGTCTCCTGTAATCTATACAGAGTCTATGTTCTCCAGAGGGCTTCCTTAAGAGTACAACACCGGAACTATACGAAGATTCACTGTGCGAAATAATTCCTTCCTTCAACAGATAGTCTATCTCTTCCTTCAAAGCTTTCTCCTTAGCAAACGGAATCGAATATGGTTTCATACAGACAGGTGTGGAGTCTATTAGTTTCATATCATATTCCAATAGGTTTGTATGCCCTGGTCGGTCTGTTAACACCTCTGCATGATTATTTAGAACCTGTTGCACTCTCTCTTTCTGAGTTTTCGTTAAATGTGTACTGATTTTCACCTGTGCGGCTGTCTCACAGGGGTGTAATGGATATTCAAATGATGAAAGTGGTTCCTTTTTCATCTCCATGGCGATGGACAAGGTCAACAAGTGTGTCTCTTCCTGATGTTCTCTTTCCAAATATTTCTTCAGGAGATTCACATGATAGATTTTTTCTTTCCCCTTCTTATCTATCTTATAATTTGTTCTAGATACCTTCTCTAAAACTGTATATGGACCCTGCCATCCAATTTGTAACTTATTCTGACTCCCGGGCAAAAGAAGCAGTACTTTCTCTCCCACAGCCAAATTTCTGTCCTTCGCCTTCCTGTTATAATAGGCAGCATGTTTCTTCCTGGCTTGTTTCAAATTTTCATTGGCAAGTTTCCACCAGTTTTTAACCGAGTGGTCAGCTCATTCACATATTGGTATGAAGATGTAATGTTTTCCTCTGCCTTTTCATCAGTCCACGTTCTTAGCAAAGCTACATGTGGACCTTTAATTGTGTGGACCTATTTGTCCATGCACCGGTATGGTCTCTTCCACTCGAAGCTTTATAGTGATGATTTTTCCTCCCAGAATTATCATTCACAAAACGACCGCTACCAATTTTTTTCTTGGGGCTGTCTCCCCTCTTAAAATTCTTGATGAGAGATTTCCTCTCTACATCTTCTTCCTCCAGTTGGTTTAAGTCCGATTGAGGGATTGTCGGCTTATCCTGGGGTAAGACATCTTTTTGCACTCTCCGCATAGTGGCCATTGTAAAACAGTTAAGTGAAGCTTGTCCGTGAAAAGGGGCTTCCCATTCCATTTGGTCCACATTATCAAATCTATTTTTCTTTTTATTATCAGGCCTAATTTTGCCCCGTGGCGTGTCCAGGTCCTGATCCATGTTCCCACTTGTGGGTGTTCCCTCATGTGCTATGCTACACCTTTCTACACAATTCTCAATGTCCCATCTTGCTTTGGGCCAATAATAATTGTGAGCCACCTTTTGAATGATGGTACCTATCTTCTCATGGTCCCCATCTGGTTTCACATGTAGGCTCCTTATTAAGTCTGCCCTATATCTTTTAGGAAGTACCAGCTGTCCTTGACCTTTGGATCTAGCTCCAGTCTTCCTATACATCAACTTGTTTTTCATGTAAAAATCTCCCTTGCCTGGAGTTGTATGACAAGTTGACAATTTTCTGAAACAAGGCTTGAGTGTTTTATCCCCAGCCTGTGCCTTCCTCATCTCTTCTGGAGTGGTATCTAACATAATATCCTCCTCCTGTCTTGAGGTCGACCTGACCTGAAGGGTTGCCATATACACAGGTTTCCTTCTGCAACGGTCAGTGTCATGATTGTCCATCTGACAATTCTTACACCACCTTTTTCCTTGGTTGAAAGATTTTCTTTCATCATATTTCCTTTCATCGAATTGTGGGAATTTATTTTTATTGTCATACCGTGGCCTATCAAATTGGTGCTTACCTTTATTTTGATCCTTAGGATCAAATTTATTAAAGTTCTGTGGTGCCCTAAAGTTATCCACTTGTTTCTTTTTATTACCTGTTACCTCTGCTTGAGCTGCTTGATACCTTTCAGCAACATTTAGCAACTCATCCAGCCTCTCTGCACCTTGTTCCATGAGAAACTTTCTCAGGTCTGGAGCCATGGACTCTCTTAATTGCTCTATAAGCAGGGTTCATAGCAAATTTCTTCAAGCATTTTCCAGGCTTTTTCCAGGTTTTTCCAGGTCCAGCACGTGATTTTCAAGGATGGGAAACACTAATATTTTCCTCATCTAATTTTCTCAGATATAATTATCACTTTGTTGATCAGCAATCAGGAGCATTACCGTCTCCCATTACCAAAGGTGTTTGCAGATTTCTTTAAAAAGAACTTTTTTTTTTTTTTAAATTCATAAAAGATTGAAAAACAGACATCTTTTCCAAGTTTTTAGTGAATTTGTTCAACATCAGCGCAATAAAATGTTAGTGACATGGATGGTAATGAATAAAATAAGCTTGATTGACGTATTGATTTAACGATTAACCACGTATATCAACATAAAAGGCTAATAAAATTGGAATAAAATGTTTAAAAAAAAACTGTATTTTTCGTGTTTGTCTTTTTTGAATGTATTCTGCGTCTGTGGCATCTGACAATGAGCGTTTGTAAATGTTTGAGTAGTTAAGTACTTCTAGTTGGAGTCTGAGCTGCTTTTTTCATTAACTGGGGTTGAAGTTGTAGCTGTAGGCCTCTGCAAGAGTCTTTGTCAACGATCCACGTTGATAATCCTTGACTGTGTGGTATAACTTGAAGCAGGGTATCATGCATAGAGGTACATTGCAATCTGGGCAGTACATGCAAGTCTGGCTTCTGTTCCCTGCAGCCTTATACACTTTACAGTCTGGTTTGTACATTGCCCTTTCATATTTATCAATGAAGTGGTGATCAGTAAGTCATGTTGTTGTGACCTGTGGTTTTCAAGGTGTCACATTGTGTCGAAGAATAGCAGGTTCAATAAGAGTCATACTGACATCCTGATCTTCGCTTCGATCTTTTTTTGTAGAGTTGGCAGTGTTGTAGGTTATGTGCCCATTGACCAGGGCAGTTTCAACTAAGAAATAATATAAAAATAGGATCTGTGTGGGTAGGGGTAGCTTGCACCTAGTTGGCTGAAGTTTCCACTCCTCCATACTTTTGCTGTATTTTTCTGCAAGCACTGGTTTCTGAATTGTTCTGCCCTAAAGAATTTGTTTTTCTAACTGTCTTGTTTATATTATCATTGGAGTGAACAGTGGATATAAGGTTAAATCTTTTCGTATCATGCCAGGTGACTGTCGGCATGCCTTATCTTCTGTCGCACAAAACACAGGATGATTTGTCTTTTTCAATTTGAGTTGTTTTTTTTCTTCAGTGCTACAGGAAAATGCTTCCTATTTTCTGCTACTGTTCCAAATGCACCAATCTAAATTTCAGGTCTTGAAATAAAGCTGAAGGCTGAATCAAAACTACCACAGAAGAGAATATGTCCCTTGTTGCGTATGAAATTTGAATTAAAACTATGGTGACTTTTCACTGAAAAAAAAAAAGAGTCCAAATAATCTCAGCTCTCAAGAGTTTTTTCCTTGGTCACAAATGATGTCACATCTGTAGGTCTCCTAGTAGTGTTAGTTTAAAAAAAAAAAAAGAAAAAAAAAGGGAACACAAATAACTTATGAGCAGGCCTAAGCTATGTATCAATATTTAACTAGAACAAAAGGTAATATATATAGTAATTGGGAGGGTAATACTTATGATAAGTGAAAATCTATTAAATATCTAACTGGAGACCTTTACATCTCCCCCCCTCCCTCCCCCCCCCTCCCCCCCCCTCCCCCCCCCCCCCCTCTTTACTATTTTTGTTGGGTTTTGATTAGTTTGTTTGTTTAGATTTTTTTTTTTAATTTAATTTTTTTAATTTTATTTTAAATAACATACGCCTATCCACAAAATTGCTGATTTTCATTTATCCTAATTACAGTGATTTGACAGATGTGATGCCACTTTCGTGTATCGGTGGTTATTCATGTTATCTGAAATTGAAAAAATGTAGGCCTAGGCCTATCCTAATTAGCCTATAACCCTTCAGAGGTATGGAGCCGCGGTAGCATAGTGGTTAGTGCACTGGCTTCCTAGCGCAGTGGTCTATGGTTCGATCCCCAGATGAGTCGGAAAATTTTTAGGCCACAAACGGCTCCTGGGTTGACCCAGCCCCAAATGGGTACCAGAGCTACTCTGGGAAGGTTAAGGCGGCCGGTGTGATGCCGACCACATCACCCCTCGTGTGCCGACGGTCAAGATAATATGGGCCTAACACCATATTCCCAATATGCCTCACTGGGCGTGTAACGGGTTCCTTTACCTTTTTACCTTCAGAGGTAGAACGGGATAAGTCTTTTCATCATAAATATAATAAGAAAGCATTCAAAATATATTTATTGCCAAAAACTGTGTTGAAATGAACAGTGGGACATGGGTCTGATAACAGGGTAGGCTATAGGATATGGCATCGCCATCAATTTCTATTCCTGGCCATCTTAAACTGTGTCAAATATATTCCCGTATGCAGAGGTAAACCAAGAAATTTCGTTCAAATGCTTGCTTATAGGCTAATTTTGGCATAGTTAAAAATTAAACTGTAAATAGGCCTACATTGTAAATACAGACGCAAGTACAGTAGGTCTAACCATAAACTGGACTTATTTAAATAGGTTTTATAAATGAGATAAATGAATTTATTACTAACGACGAGTGCTAAAAATAAATCTGCGTTTACATCGTTAACGCAAAGCGCCGAAAACTTCTGGAAATGGATTTAATGCGCAAAGGGAAGTAAAAATTGTACGGGTACTTTGCGCAAAGGGAAGTAAAAATTGTACGGTAAATTTACAATTGTTACTTCCCTTTGCGCACTTCCATTTCCAGAAGTTTTCGGCGGTTTCGTTAATGGCGTAAACGCAGATTTATTTTAGACTCGTCGCGTCTGTTGTTGAGAAAAATACCATCAGTAACCAAAAAATGGACACAAAGTAACGAACTTTCGATTTCGTATTATTTTTCAAGGTCCGATGCGAAAAATTCAAGGCTTTTAGCCATTTTTCCAGGCTTTTCAAGGCCTGGAATTTTTTTTTTCGTTTTCCAGGTTTTTCAAGGTTTTTCCAGGTCACTACGAACCCTGTATAAGGACCATTTCCTTAAGATCTTGGGTTTTCCCCAGAGAAGTCCATTTCTCCAAGTATGTCTCTATTCGTGCAGAGAACTGGTGATAGGTTTCACCTGACAGTAGTTTAGCATTCCTAAATTTTTTCCTATAAAATTCTGCATTCTTTTCATACCTTAACAAAAGAGCCTGCTTTAGCATGTCATAATTTTCCTGATCACCTCTGCTCATTTTTGCAAAAACTTCATAAGCTGCCCCACGAAGTCCCTGAGATAACTTTAAGCTCCACCTTTCTCTCTCTAACCCATACGTGGTAGCTAATAGCTCATACCTATTTAGGTAGCTCTCTATATCATCGTCTTTCTCAACAAAATGATCTAAATGAAAATTCATAGCTGAGGTTGAGGCTCCTTGAGTAACTGTAGCATCAGAGGCAAAGGGACTGGCACCATTTTCAGGAGCATGGCCTTGAAACTCAAACTCCCTTAGTCGTAACTCATGTTCCCTTTGAAATCTTTTATCTTCTGCTTCCCTTTCTGCAGCTAATTTCCTCTCTTCCCTTTCTGCAGCTAATTTCTTCTCTTCCCTTTCTGCAGCTAATTTCTTCTCTTCCCTTTCTGCAGCTAATTTCTTCTCTTCCCTTTCTGCAGCCTGTCTTCTTTCCTCGGCTTCCAATGCTTTAGCCTCTTTGTCAGCCTCAATCTGCAACCTCTTAGTCTCAGCCTCAGCTTGCAACCTCTTAGTCTCAGCCTCAGTAGGCAACCATAACTTGCCCATCTGAAACAGTGATCGAAACTTGGCCACCCCATTGTCTAATCTTTTTTAATAGGGAAAGATTCAAAATCCCGGACGAGCCCCCAATATATGTGGTGAAGTGGGATGTCATAAATATTTATAGGGGACTTAGTGTACTGACTGAGATCAGCTGTGAAGGTATCTATATCTATTAAGAGTAGTGTATTATAGATAACCTTACTTGCTACCACATATCTATATATCTCAGTCAGAATTATTCTGGAATAGTGTGATGACTACGTTACGTGTCTAGGGTATGTGTATGATGAAGTGTAAGTCACAACAACAGACAGATAAACAATTTAATTTAATCCACTACTCTTGACAACACTGTGACACTCACATACATATAACACTCTATGAGAATATCTTAAGGAGTCACTGATAACTTTTCAAATAACAATATGTATTCATGGTTATCATAAAGGTATATGTGTCCTGATTCAAATACAAAGGAACCAGGAATCACAATCAATTTTAATTACAAGTATATGTACAGACTTTATCAATATGAATATTGTAGTGACATATATTATTAAAATATCCTATGTGTGTCAGTTGTGTAGTGGTAATATGAGGTAATACTGGTTTTGTTTTGTTCAAGCTCTGTTGGTATTTGTCATCATGACTTCAATAGTTTGTCTTTTGGGACTAGTATTGGAGATGTTCTCAGTTCCTGATATTAAGACAATTAAATTCCCCTCTGAATGTTATTTTTATAAAGTCATTTCAAGATGAGGGGACATAATGTTGAGCTCAGCTGGCCAAATCAGCTTATCTTGCGTGATGGCGGCAGGAAAGGACTCCTCTGCTCGAATTCTCCCCTGGGCTCTGGAGACACCTCACTGATAGCTAAATGGACCAAGGAGTATGCTGTCCGACTCTGGATTCAGCAAAGCTCTGACCAGGTGCTGCTCAGTACCATCAAGACCACGGTCCCTGAAAGCAAGAAGGATGTACCTTCTACTTCATAACTAATTGATACTCTAGTTCTACACTGAGCACAATACAACACAAACATTGAGTTCAGAGCGTTAGGCCAACTGTCAGCTTCATCTGAAATACTTTATACCAGTATTTACCTCCTTAATGGTCACTACGCCTCTGCACTTCCAGCATTATTTCTGTCTAATCAATCATCCAGGTGTCAGTGTACTATTTGGCCATTCCATGCCGTTTTACTTCCCTCCGACACCCTCTGTTCAGGCTGGAGCATTATAGGCTTTATCTCCTGTTTGCCACTGAACTACACATATATATACAGGCATAAATTAACAATTTACATTCAATTTTCATTAAAAGATACTGAATGGTTCAAGCTTACCACAATTTCATGGAAATAAACACAGATACGTTGATTAGCAATGAATTCTGGCACAATTACTGGCACAAATTCCCATCTGCTTATGTTCCAGGCTTTTATTTAACACAAATATGAGCTGGCTTCAACGCACTGTTGCTTTATCAAGATCATTTGCACTAGTGGTCTCGAACTAACGTTCCTAAGTGAGTATATCAGCGAGTCTAGCCAATGAGGCCACGTTTCGACAAGTGTTTGAAAAAATGTTACCTTTTCACGTCTCCCCTAACAACGAAAGATAGTATTTATAGCCCGACCAATCGTGGCTAGTCTTTCATTTGTTGCGCTCCAATCAATTTGGAGTTTACATGGTAGGCTAATTCTGTAACGTAAGATTTTTTTCAAACACGTTATAAAAAAATTTTATGAGCAGAAATGATTCCATGCTGTCAGGCATCCCCACTATTTTATTTTGGGTATAATTTATTAATTCCTGGACTATTTGCGTAACGTTTTACATATTCTTTGTCAGCAAGCCCTAAGGAACCCAAATATCCAAATTTAAAAGAGCTACGTGGCTGCGTTCAAAATATGTATTTTCTACCTCCTGTTTCGAAGATGTGCTGTCTGGGTACTGTTATGTTTTCAACCGTAAACCCATCTATTGTTATCTTTCCTAATAAGCGTTTTTTTTAATTTTAAAACCTAACTCTGGGAAGGGTAATGTATTTTATCACTGTCCGTCTGAAAAAAAGTTAGTGCATGTAGTCTTACACGCGTGATGGCAGCATTTGTGTATCGCGCGACGCGTGTTGCATGCGTTCCTGATTTTCAGCCCTCCCTCTCTCTTTATCCTTTCGTCCATCTGTTCGTTCGTTTTGGTAACGCAGTATAATTAATGTTAGGATTAATTTAGGTCATTACGCAGTCTGCCTCTCAATGTTTTTCCAAGAAATACAGCACACGTTTCATTGAAGAAAGCGGGTATAATACAGTAAGCTTTTACTATCAACGTGAAAGCGTTACAATTTGCAGACGAAGCAGAAAACAAGGGGGATTTCGAGTACAGTCATTGTGACAGCACTGTTCTTTACCATTCTTCTTCCTTTATTTATTATATGTATTTATTAGGCTTTATATTTACTTGATAATTTATATATGTGGATTAGAATATTCCACGACAAACACTTCACTCTCCTACAGCTGTATCTGCTGTGGGAGTACCTTGACCTTTTAACTCCAAACCTGGGGGAGCCGCGCTGGTGTAATGGCTACGGCGTTGTACTGGTGACCAGGTTTTCATTGTTCAAATCCGGGCGTCAGCGTTTGAAGAAATGTTTACGACCGGAAATTTGACTGAATAACCTGAACGGCTCCTGCACATAAATCCCGTGTGGATGGGAAGGAGCGAAACTCCTGACCGGGTTGGAAGGAAAGTCCCCCCCAGCCTCGCAATGACATGTCATTGGGCCAAACGAGCTGGAAAGCTCGAATGCCGCTGGTTAGAGAAAAAAAACAAAAAACAAACTCCAAACCTCGTATTAAATAAAACAGAACACAACACATACAAACATTTCAGGAAATAAAGCTTTCCAAATATCATGAAATCTCTCCCCACAATGTTGTTCACGACTATCAGCTGTGATCTTACTCCCCATATTGGTATTTACGACTGCTCTTGCTTCTCCATAATGGTGTTCACTACTGTTGGCTGGTATCTTACTCTCCGTATTGGAGTTTACAACTGTTAATTTATTCCACGTATTGGAGTTCACAACAATTAACTTATTCCTCGTACTGGAGTTTACACTGTTGACTTATTCCCTATATTCGTGCTCGCGACTGTTGACTATTATCTTGCTCCCCTGTATGCTGTGCATGCCAGTGGCGGTGACTTTACTCTCCCTACCTCATTGTACGGATGATCTAAACAAAATGTTTGCAGTTACATTCGGCCATGCCCCTCTCATCTCCATCCCCAAAGACTTTTACATCTAAAATTCACGCACTATCAGACAACCATTCTGTTAAGCTCGAGGCGATCACGCCCGACGCCTTATTTGGCAATTCACTAATTTCATTAGCTACCCTCATCCGGGATCTTTAACTCGTTTTGTGCAATTTACGAGTGAGTAACCGCGAGCATCATTCTGTCTTCTTTTCCTGAATACATAAACTGTATCTCGTTAAATACACTGCTTACATTAAATTTATCTGGTTACATAAACTGTGTCTGGTTACATAAACTGTTTCTGGTTACATAAATTGTGTCTCGTTACACAAACTGTTATTGGTTACATAAAGTGTGTCTGGTTACACAAATTGTGTCTGGTTACATAAACAGTACTTGGTTACAAAAACTGTATCTGGTTATACAAACTGTATCTGGTTATAGCTAAAAATCTCTCGAAACTTTTAGAACCCAGAACTGTCCCATCTCAAGTCAAAATGCGAGCATATAAAAGATATTGTTTCGCCCCACTTTTCGCCTAAGTTATAAGATAAGCTTAAAACAGTCAGACTAAACCACTCTTAAGGACTAATTCGTTGTAGCCCCTGCAGCTTGGAGCAGGTCATCAATTTAACATAGTAGAGCACAGACATATCAGATGCCGCCATAACTTTGAAAGACGTACTCTAAATGATTACAGCTAGCACTATAGAAAGGGGTGGATACATGCCACAAATTATGTCACACATTTATCCTTTAGATCCAAATGGAGCATAGGCCTTCAACTAATTCACGCCAATACTTTTTTTTGGTCACGTGTCATCTGGGCAAGGTCTATCCATGTCTTCTATTTCAAATGTTAAAAGTCTGTCTTTAATGCCTTTCTCCGGGTGTTTTAGGTCGCCCTCTATTTATCTTTCCTTGAGGGTTCTAGAACAAGGACTGCCTTACAATACTATCACCTGGCTTCTTCAGTGTGTGTCCTGTCAAACGTCACTTTTTGTTCCTCAAATCTTGTCCCACTGGTATTCGACTGGGGTTTTCCCATAAATTCCTCTCTGGTAATCTTGTAAAATTTTAACCTTCTATTCTGAGCATACACCCATTAAGATAAATTTTTAACTTCTTGTTTTTTCCCCTAATGTTTCGTACAATAAAATTGCTTTGATATCTGAGTTGAAAAGTCTATATGTAAACACCCGATTTCAAAGTTTTGGGGGTATTACTTCCAGTGCAATCTGGCGTTAGTCGCATTCATTCTCATAATCTGTGTCTTCTCTCTGTATCCTTTCCTTCCGTCCCTTCTGCTTTAGCCACCAACTAACTCAAGAGCCGAGTCAAGTACCCATTTACAGTGGGGTAGACTGGAGCGTGACGATACCAGGTCCAGTAACTGTTAAACTATAATAAATGGTTAAGGTAAACAAAAATATCTAGTTGTAGTCTTATTGGAACAATTTTGTTATAAAAATCAGCAGTGTTATTTTTGAGACGTTGACGATTATGGCATTTCAGAAAGCTCAAGACACTTGTTATTTGTCGGGTGGTCATATTTATAAACTGTCTTATTATTAAGTCTAAGTGTTGTCGCTTTCTTCGGGCCTGTTATGAGAAGACGAAAGTTGGAATAAACAGTAACAACAGAAAAGACTGAAGGAAAAAGAAATTGAGGAAGACAAAGGGAGCAGATACTGGAATAGTTTGACATCATGGCATGGCAAGAAGTCAACAACTGCTTCGATATACAGTACTGGGAGACAGGAAGTTGTGGAGAGACATGACCGACTATGCCACCTGGCATGGTACCTGTAGAAGAAGAAGTGTTGTCGCAGTAAGACGTAACTTATTTTCGCTCACCTAACGTAATCACTACAATCGTTATTTAGCTACTTCCCCGCACATAATCTATACACAATCCCCACACATAAAACCTTACACTGTACAAAAGTCTAACAGTACCAGCCACATGTACACATCTTCGATCACTCCCCACATCATCACAGCGCATTATTTCACGCTTCGCAGATAGTCATATTACATCTGCCTCCACGAGCTGCCCACGGGGGCACAATCGTCTTCCACATTCGCCAGAAGCCGGTCCTATATTTTATTAACCCGTGAATAGCAAGTAAATGACCTGGATCAATGAGGGTTAAAGATGGCACATCGTCAGTCCGACTGGTGAATGTGTAAATCGTTGTTGATGTTCGCGCCCACAAATTCTGGAAAATAAACGAGTAATCACGAGAGGTCGTCAGTTCCGGACACTGCAAAGCTGATTAGTCGGAGTCAGTAAAAAATATCAGGACTGCGACTCCCAATTGTATGCCATAGGACTAGTCAAAAACTGTAGTCGGAGTCAGTAAAAAATATCAGGACTGCGACTCCCAATTGTATGCCATATGACTAGTACAAAACTGTAGTCGGAGTTGGATTTCTAAAATTTTAGGGGTCAGAATATTTTGTAGCCACTGACCTGACCCCCATGAGATGATCACCATTTTCCTTTAGCACTCCTTGCGGATTATAGCGCCGCCACTGTAACTGGTCACCATGCAGGAAACCTTTCTTTGGCTGTTCAGATAACCCCGGGAACTACATATGGCCCATCATAATATCATTGCATCTATCTCTCCATATGTAAGCCTACCTCGCCGTTGGTTGGAGAGCTTGAGTGCCCCAATGATCCCGGTAGCTATGCCGGCGGGAGTTTTACTTCTGGCAGGGTCACCCAAGTGTCACATAGGTTTATTGATCATAAATTGCCTACATCCTCTTCTTTTTCCTTCACCCGGATTCTTAACATTTTTATTACAACTCTTTACCTTTTCCCCTGTATTTTTTGCATCCATTCGTTTGTGAAAAAAAAATATTTTCATCCTCATTCCTAACGTTTACCTGTTTCGTTTCTAATACTAGTAACGCAATTATTGCATAAGACGTGAAGTCCCTGGCGGACTGACATTAGTGTTAGAACACGTCCCAGCAGAAAGCTGTCTACAGTTTCCCCCTGGGACGGTTTTTCTTCGGCTTAGTTTCTGGGCCGGTAGCGTGAAAATTCACTCCGCCAGACATGGCCGGCAGACGGATTGTCTACATTTTGCAGCAATTATGAGAGCTTTCGTCAGAATAGCTCCGGCGGAGTGTGGAAATCGCCCATGCACTGCAGACGGTTGTCTGAGATTTGCAACTGACACGCGCACTCTCGGTCACTGATGGCAGTTACGGCATGCTGATCAGCGTGAGGCGTGAAGTAGTAGAAGTGTCAGTTCATGGGTGTCTTCTAGTTGACGTAAGGTGTTTTACACGTACAAGGGGAGATTATTTCGTTTGCGAAATAAGTTGGGGCTTTTGTCTAATTTTAAGATATTGGCCTGAGTTTGAAACTAACTTCACTCATTCTCCATTTTACAGCAGACGTGGTCACTTCGTTCTAGAACACTTAAACTAATAAGTGATGTCTCTTAGTTTCGTTGTGAGACGTAGTTCTGTTTGAGGTAAAATATTATATCTAGTATATCTAGTATTTTGCGAAATGTTTAAAGTGGTTAATCGCTTATTTATTTCCCTAGTTAGCTTTGGTGCAGAGCGATTAATTTATAAGTCTGTATTATTTTCTAGTGACGCATACAGTGGAAAGCAGAATAAATTATATTTCTAGCTTAACAAACATGTAGCCATAATGAATTTAATTTAACTGCTAACTACTCAGTCGAGTATATTTTTCTAAACAAACTTATAAATGCTAGATGCATCATGAGTGGTGACAGAAATACGCAGATATTCCTAATTCATGATGAGGGATTTTTTTTTATATAACTTATTTCACGGGAAGCTTTAAATATAAGTCAAGCTGTAGGCTTGCCGTTTAAAATGTAAGTTATAACGAGTACATATTCTGTATATTATATTATATGTTGTTTTTCTTCATTCAGTGAATACTGGGGTAAACCCAACTTGCCGGCGTTTAGTAAAGAGACATACTTGTGAGAAGCATAGACATTTCCTATCTTTAACCACGTGGGTTTTTTTCAAGTAACACTGGTCTGACAGTGCATGTGCCATCAGAGATAAACAGTAATACGTTGATAACTATTGATTCACCCACTTTATAATCTCCTTACGGAAGATTGGCTGCTTAAGTAAATTGTTCCTTTTGAAGGACAATATTAGACCCTAATCATATGTATCTGTAACTCTTTGGGCCATCATCTTTCTCCTAACGGGAATGTGGGCTAAACCTAGAGGGCAGAGTATAACGGGGCTATCATCCTTGTAGCAGTTTCTTGAATTTTATGACTATTTGTATATGTTTTTCCTTGATGTACTTTTTTTTAGGTGTTGTGAGAAGATTTTTTTAGATGATAATTAAAAAAAATCTCCCTTGAACTAATCAGTGCGTTGGTCAGCTCGTTCTATGAAATATCTATATAATCATTTGTTATAGTTTCCCACGTCTGTGTGTCTACCTGTCGTCACTTGAATGTGCGTGCACGTGAGTGGATATAGATATTTAATGTATATGTGTTAGACTGTCTGACTACTTTAGATCTGTCGTAGAAGATAGGTGAGAGAGAGAGAGAGAGAGAGAGAGAGAGAGAAGAGTTCCCGCTCTCAGAGACAGCCTCTATCACTATTCCACCACCTCACTCGTGGAAATCTATTTTGTATCTCTATCTCACACTGTGACTATCACTCATTCCAACCTATTCAGAAGGGACCAACCCAAGTCTTAATTCTCCTATCGAAAATCTACGACAAATGTGGTCTCGTCCGAAGGATTTTTGAACCTAGAATAGGAAGACGAGTACGACAAATGTGGACTCGTCTATCGGGATTTTGAACTTAAGATTCTTTATTTAGTAATAGAGTAAGAGGGTGATTGTCTCGTGAGTTTTATTTTTATAATAATTTATCCCCTAGACTAACGATCTGTTTTCGGGCGTGCTGACCACACAAACTGAAAAGTTTTTTTCCACAGCATTTGAATAATATACATTTGAGTTACAGGTGGATTTTGTCGGAATATGTTAATTGTTGATTTGTAATACTAAACGCTGGTAAAGTGGTGAGTGTATAACATTCACTGGGTACTGAGGCAGAACGGTGTTTGAACTAAGTTAAGGAGTGCGTTTCGGACCATTTTCGTCCAGATTAATTGCCTCCCTTACCCGATCTGACTTCAGGGGCGAACTTATAGTGGATTTTAAAATTAAGGGATTATTTTTCTCTTTAATTTTTGCAATAATTATTTTGTTTCCATTGTAGCAACTTATTTTTTGCAGTAAGTAATCTTAACTACCATTTATTTGGCGTAGTCGTCTGCATTAGGTGCTTTATTGCCGATTAATAGCAGCGATAGTTAGATACTTTATTTTTGGAGGAGGTATCCCAGGTTGAAGAATATCATCTTTTATTGATTTTTTGAAATTTCTCGTAAGTGGTAGGAACCAGTGTATCCTTTCTTCTTGAACTAGTCTCAGCCAGCTAATTACTATGGCCGAGAGGGCAAAGCTTAGACAGCTCCTCAGAGACGAAGCGAGACAAGAAGGTTTGGACGGAGACGAAGCGAAAGCTTTTGTCAGAGACGAACTTGAGAGATATGACGCGGAGAGGAAAGAAGAAGCTAGGAGGAAAGAAGCGGAAGATCGGCTATTAGAGCAGAAGAAGATGGACGAGGAAATGGAAATTCGCAGGATGCAGCATGAGGAAAGAGAGAAGGAGAATGAGAGACAGCATGAGAAGGAGAGGGAGGAGAGACAGCATGAGCTGGCACTTAAAGCTCTAGAATTCCAAAGTCGTGGTGCTGCCTCTACCTCCAGCAATGGAGAGTCTTCTCCTCATTCTTCCTTAACTGATCCTTCTAGCACTAAATCTACTCACCTCACTGCTATGTCTTTCGCTCTAGAATCTTTCCCTTGTCCTAATGAGAAGATTGACACGTACCTAGAGAAATTTGAGAAAATTGCAACTCTGTACGGTTTAGAAAGGTCGCGTTGGAACATGAACCTTTCTCAGGTGCTGAAAAGCAGTGCGTATGATGTTTACGCCAAACTGGAAAGCAGCCAACAAGACAACTATGATGTGTTGAAGAAAGCGTTACTGCAGCGCTTCGAAATGAATGCTCGCAAATTTCTCCAACTGTTTCGCAACAGCAGGAAAAAAAGCTCTGAAACTTTTCAACAGTTCTCGTCTCGTTTGAAGGGATACCTAACAAAGTGCCTTGAGCTTTCACAGCTCCCCTCTACCTATGAAGGTCTGGAGGAATTTGTTCTAACAGAACAAATAAAGAACACTTTGTCTGCTGATACCCGGAGATTTCTAGCTGAGCAGGGGGCAGAAAAACTTGAAGACATCTTAGAGAAGTCTGAGCGTTATCAAAATGCGCTGGCTGAACTACCGGCCACAAAACGTAAACCGACAGAGGAGCATTTTCGAAAAAATAAATCTAGACCAGTCTTCTCATACTTCTCAGGCTTCAAATCTGAATAACCACAGAGAAACTGGATCTCAAAACCCCCCTCCTGAAAAATCCAAGTTCTACAAAAACAAGTACCCCAACCACAGTAAACAGTCTGATCAACCCGACCGCCCTTCATGGCAGCGTAGCCAGAAAGGACAAGGTGGCAAAGGGAGAACCCCTGCGCACGGGACAGACGATCAGAGTGAGCACACCGAGCCTAAACGCATCGGATGCTTACTAACAGTCTCGCAAGGCGGAATTATTGACAGTGATTCCCAACCTGTTGGGGATACTCCCTCAACGCAAGGTACTGTTACATTGAACGGTTCTCAAACTTCTTGTTTATTTGACACGGGGCTTTCTTATGATTGCATTGTTGCCAGAAACCTGGTCAAACCCTGTCAAGAGACAGCAGAGACCGTCCAATTTTGTGGAGTTCGTAAGAGTGATGCATCTACAGCGCTTCCCATCGCATTGGTGGAGATCCACTCTGATTTTGTCAGAGGCGTGATCAAAGCGGCTGTTATGGATGACCCCATCTACCCAGTCATACTTGGCGGTAGATACGTGTCTATTGGGAAACCGGAAGAGCCGATTGTGGCAGCAGTAACTACAAGAGGGCAAATCAAGAAGGAACGGGAGCCTGCGCCTAATTTGTTACCCATGGAACTTAAAGAAGCGCAACAAAAGGACCCTACTTTGGCACCCTGCTTTAGGAAACTGCCCATGGTGAAGGAACCCACACAGCACGGGGACATTTTTTCTAAGGATGGCGTACTTTATCGGAGAACGGGCAAGCCTGAACAAGGTTCTAATCAGCTCCTAGTACCGAAACAGTACAGAAGCCAAATCCTAGAAATGGGGCACTCTCTTCCCTTCAGCGGACATACGGGACAGAACGCCACAAACCAACGTATAACCACTCATTATTGGTGGCCAGGAGTAAATACTGATATTATCAGATATGTCAAATCCTATGCCCAGTGCCAACGTGTGCCACCCAAGCAACGGGCACCCCCAGTCTCTTTGGGTGAAATGCCAATAGTGGGAACACCATTCGAACGGGTTGTGATCGACATTTTAGGGCCTTTCGAAAGGACTAAAAGAAGGAACAGGTTTATCCTGACCTTAGTCGATACATGCACTTTATGGGCAGAAGCTTTACCGCTAACATGCGCAGATGCCAAGCATGTCGCAGAAGCCCTCGTGCAGATTTTCACTCGGTTGGGATTCCCTCAACACGTGTTGACGGATAACGGATCTCCATACCGAAACCTGTTGATGGATGAGATCGTTAAGATTTTGAGGACCCAACACATCCACACTAAGCCATATACTCCGGCCGGAAATGGGCTCGTGGAACGTGCTAATGGAAACCTCAACATGATGCTAAGTAAACTGGCACAAGTGAAACCTGAAGATTGGGATCTTTGTATTCCTGCAGCTTTATTTGGCTACAGAGAATCTCCTCATACTTCCACAGGATTTCCGCCAGCTACGCTTTTATTCGGCAGACCCATTAAGGGGCCACTTGAAGCCTTACTTCAGTCTCTGACAGACGAGAAGGCGGATGAGACAGTTGTCTCAGCAAGTAAATATGTGTCGGTTTTAAAGGAAAGGTTGAAACTAGGGTGGGACCTAGCAACGACTAACTTTAAGCGAGCACGCACAAAGCACGCTAACCGATACAGGAAAGTCGCGAAAGAGAGAGAACTGGAAGCAGGAGAGAAAGTTTTGGTGTTGCTCCCTACCGGAAACAACCAACTGAAGATCGGATGGCAAGGGCCGTTTACCGTCCTGAAAAAGATTTCTAAGGCTAACTACCAGATCTCTATTCAAGGAAAGGAGAAGGTTTTCCATTTAAATCTGTTAAAGAGATACTTGGAAAGACCAGTGCCAACCTCCGACCATCTCCTGACGATCGCCAAAACTGACGAAGATGACGATAGTGGCAGGGATATTCCACTGCAATCACACGAAATCTTTCACAAATGTCAGAAGCGGCGACGCTCTTTCAAGCGCGCATGGGAGACATTCCAGAGGAAGGAAACTTTGGGGAGTAGACTTGAGTAGGAATTGGAGATAGATGGAGGGGGAACATGAAAGGGAAGAAGACAGACACCCTGAAGCTACGGATATAGGAAATTTATTCCCATAACGTAGACATGGAGTGCTTCCATATCTTAAAGGGGGGACGTTCTGTCACATAGGTTTATTGATCATAAATTGTCTACATCCTCTTCTTTTTCCTTCACCCGGATTCTTAAAATTTTTATTACAACTCTTTACCTTTTCCCCTGTATTTTTTGCATCCATTCGTTTGTGAAAAAAAATATTTTCATCCTCATTCCTAACGTTTACATGTTTCGTTTCTAATACTAAAAACGCAATTATTGCATAAGACGTGAAGTCCCTGGGCGGACTGACATTAGTGTTAGAACACGTCCCAGCAGACAGCTGTCTACAGTTTCCCCCTGGGACGGTGTTTCTTCGGCTTAGTTTCTGGGCCGGTAGCGTGAAAATTCACTCCGCCAGACATGGCCGGCAGACGGATTGTCTACATTTTGCAGCAATTATGAGAGCTTTCGTCAGAATAGCTCCGGCGGAGTGTGGAAATCGCCCATGCACTGCAGACGGTTGTCTGAGATTTGCAACTGACACGCGCACTCTCGGTCACTGATGGCAGTTACGGCATGCTGATCAGCGTGAGGCGTGAAGTAGTAGAAGTGTCAGTTCATGGGTGTCTTCTAGTTGACGTAAGGTGTTTTACACGTACAAGGGGAGATTATTTCGTTTGCGAAATAAGTTGGGGCTTTTGTCTAATTTTAAGATATTGGCCCGAGTTTGAAACTAACTTCACTCATTCTCCATTTTACAGTAGACGTGGTCACTTCGTTCTAGAACGCTTAAACTAATAAGTGATGTCTCTTAGTTTCGTTGTGAGACGTAGTTCTGTTTGAGGTAAAATATTATATCTAGTATATCTAGTATTTTGCGAAATGTTTAAAGTGGTTAATCGCTTATTTATTTCCCTAGTTAGCTTTGGTGCAGAGCGATTAATTTATAAGTCTGTATTATTTTCTAGTGACGCATACAGTGGAAAGCAGAATAAATTATATTTCTAGCTTAACAAACATGTAGCCATAATGAATTTAATTTAACTGCTAACTACTCAGTCGAGTATATTTTTCTAAACAAACTTATAAATGCTAGATGCATCATGAGTGGTGACGGAAATACGCAGATATTCCTAATTCATGATGAGGGATTTTTTTAATATAACTTATTTCACGGGAAGCTTTAAATATAAGTCAAGCTGTAGGCTTGCCGTTTAAAATGTAAGTTATAACGAGTACATATTCTGTATATTATATTATATGTTGTTTTTCTTCATTCAGTGAATACTGGGGTAAACCCAACTTGCCGGCGTTTAGTAAAGAGACATACTTGTGAGAAGCATAGACATTTCCTATCTTTAACCACGTGGGTTTTTTTCAAGTAACACTGGTCTGACAGTGCATGTGCCATCAGAGATAAACAGTAATACTAATCCCACTAACGGTTGCTAAAAACTAATGTTTATACTGGGCTTCTGAGCCAGTTCATCTGGTGAAGAGAACGCTCCCCGAAAAACAGAGGAAGAAACCTGTAATTGCAGAGCTGGGATTCGCTTTATCCAAAGAATACAGATTCACTGTAGAGAAGTGTCCTAAGGTTGCGCCAGACGGCGAACAGCGGTACAGATAGGTAAGCACGTGTGCCAGGGTACCCTGATGAAAGAACCGAGTGAAAGTGGACTGAGTGAGTTTTTTTGTTGATAACTATTGATTCACCCACTTTATAATCTCCTTACGGAAGATTGGCTGCTTAAGTAAATTGTTCCTTTTGAAGGACAATATTAGACCCTAATCACATGTATCTGTAACTCTTTGGGCCATCATCTTTCTTCTAACGGGAATGTGGGCTAAACCTAGAGGGCAGAGTATAACGGGGCTATCATCCTTGTAGCAGTTTCTTGAATTGTATGACTATTTGTATATGTTTTTCCTTGATGTACTTTTTTTAGGTGTTGTGAGAAGATTTTTTTAGATGATAATTAAAAAAGTCTCTCTTGAACTAATCAGTGCGTTGGTCAGCTCGTTCTATGAAATATCTATATAATCATTTGTTATAGTTTCCCACGTCTGTGTGTCTACCTGTAGTCACTTGAATGTGCGTGCACGTGAGTGGATATAGATATTTAATGTATATGTGTTAGACTGTCTGACTACTTTAGATCTGTCGTAGAAGATAGGTGAGAGAGAGAGAGAGAGAGAAGAGTTCCCGCTCTCAGAGACAGCCTCTATCACTATTCCACCACCTCACTCGTGGAAATCTATTTTGTATCTCTATCTCACACTGTGACTATCACTCATTCCAACCTATTCAGAAGGGACCAACCCAAGTCTTAATTCTCCTATCGAAAATCTACGACACCAAGCCGGACATGTCCTTGGTGAGGGGCCAGACTAAATGGGCTGAGGAGTGGGTGGAACCCTATAGGTGTAGATGCAGAACCCACCGGCGAGTGGTACATGCTCTGGTCTGCACTAATCCACCCCCACTTCATGGGTTAAATGCTTTCTTGCCTCATTCTTCACTGTTTGTCGTCTATCGGGAGTAGTTTGGGACCCCTTACAGTTTAGGCGCAGTACCCACCGGCGAGTGGACCATGCTCTGGCCAGCATCAACCCAAACCCCAGGCATAGGTTAAATCCCGGGTAGATGAAGCTCGTAAGCCTTGGAAGGCAGTTCGTCTAGGAGAAGGAAAACTCTGATTTTAAACCACCTGCTGCCTTGCAGGTAGGCTGGGGACAGTCAAGGGCTAAGGAACGCAACCCTACAGAAACGCCTGTTGAAATCGGATGCACTGGGCTACATGCTCAACGAAACAGTGCAACGTACTTCGCTTAATGAAGATTGTCACGAATACAATTTAAGCATTGTGGTGCTCGTCCTGTGGAGTCCCGCCAGGCGGCGAGAGTGCCGGACCCCCCGCCTCGAAGGGGTCCAACCAATACTACTGGTGGTCACCTTCCCCTGAATTGTGGAGTCAAGGTACAGATGGAAAGGGCAAAAGCTATTGACCAAACACCAAGAATACTCAACATCCTGCAGTGGAATGCAGAAGGAGTTCTCAACAAAAAAGTCCCCCTAAAAAACCGCCTTTATGAGGATCAAATAGATGTGGCTTGCATCCAAGAAACACATCTCAACAGCAACCACAGATTCTCAATAAGAGGATACCATGCTTTCCGACTCGATCGAGAAGGACACAAAGGAGGTGTGCTATTACTTACCCGAAACTCAATACCAAGTAGCGAGGTATCCGCGAACTTCAACGACCAGTCGGAAATTTTAGGGGTTGACATAAAAATAAAGGACACGAACAATGCGTATCTACAATTTGTATGGCCCACCGAGCAAAGACCTGTCACTTGCAAGTATGGAAATAAAGAGCTCAAACTGCGTAGTGGTCGGAGACTTCAACAGTCACTCGGAAAGATGGGGATATCCGGATACAGACAGTAGAGGAGAGGAAGTGAAGGACTGGGAGACAGACACAAATCTTCACCTTATCAACAGGCCAGATGATAAACCCAGTTTCTACTCTAGAAGATGGCACACCACTTCCACTCCAGATCTAACTTTTGCCACAGGGGACATCCTTCACAAAATTGGCCGACAGGTACTTGGCCAGCTAGCAGGCAGCGACCACAGACCAATAAAGCTAGTGGTTAATATGGAGTATGTTCCCCATGAAGTGAAACCATTGCCACGATGGAATTACAAAAGAGCTGACTGGGACAGTTTTGCAGTGCTGACTGACAGCCTTTGCGAGACCATCAACACACGAAACAACAGCATGAAAAATATGGTTGAAAGCTTTAATAGAGCAATACTTCAAGCATGGGAATGAAGAACTGCAAAAACTTGAAGACGAAGGTAACAGAAGCCAGAGACACGGCAGAAACAGAACAAACAACTGAGGCAAACATCTTGCTCAAAGCAACCACTGCAAAGTACAGAAGAACATTAAACCAAACAACAAGAGACTGCTGGAAGCAAACAACAGAAAATCTCAACCTAGATAAAGAAGGGAACAAACTGTGGAAACTAGTTAGAGCTTTGAACAACGAAGAACCTTACAAAAATCACATCACAATCAAACAAGGTGAAAATATGCTCTCGGGAAAAAAAGCTGCAAATGCACTCATGGAACACTATGCTGGTGCAAACCACATTGATGTCCCTATAGACAGAAGAAAGGCCATCACTGATGAACAAAGGAGTCATGATAACAAAAAGCTTGCACCAGAAGAACACATGATGGCAAAGTTAACAATGCAAGAAATGGAAGAGGCAATGAGGGCGCTAAAGAAAAAGAAGTCACCTGGAAAAGATGGGATAACCAATGAAATGCTAACAGGCCTTGGAACAAAGGCAAAAAAGAAGCTTCTTGCCATCCTAAACTGCTGCTGGAAAAGAGGAATAGTACCACAGGCATGGAAAGACGCCATACTGATTCCAATACCTAAGAAAGACAAAGTTCAGACAGAACCAAATGGCTACAGACCTATCAGTCTACTTAGTTGTGTTGGAAAATTGATGGAGCGCATAATTAATACTCGACTTATGTGGCATCTAGAGGAAAAACATCTCTTAGCCCCACAGCAAGCAGGATTCAGAAAACACAGATCCACTGAGGACCAGATCACTTATATAACTCAGAAAATTGAGGACGCTTTCCAAGAAAAAAAGCACACACTGGTGGTTTGGGTGGACTTAGAAAAAGCATTTGACAAAGTGTGGAAAGATGGACTGAAAGACAAGCTGCAAAGAAGTGAAGTGTGTGGGAGAATGTTCAAATGGATCAGCCACTATCTTGAGAATAGAACGGCCAGAGTCCAACTACAAGGACAGACCAGTAGGAAGATGGTATTGGAGCAGGGTGTTCCCCAAGGGGGAGTCCTGTCACCCACGTTGTTCCTCACATATATAAATGACATATCAGAGAATATTCCAAGAAGAACCCACAATGCCTCCTTTGCAGACGACTTAGCCCTGTGGATCTCAGAGGAATATATCACTACGGCAAGCATTCGGATGCAGCAAGCCCTAACATCATTGGAGAAGTGGGCCAAGGCATGGCTAGTAAAGATAAATAAAGGGAAAACATCATTCACAGTGTTTTATCTCTCTAACAAACCACAGATCTCCAAATTGGTGCTAAATGGGAAAAATCTACATCTGGATGACAACCCAAACTACCTAGGCATTACCTTTGATCGCCGCTTGACTTGGAAAACCCAGATTGAGAAAAACAGGACAAGAGCAAGGCAGAGAATGGCAATCATGAAAAAACTTGCTGGCACGGGTTGGGGAGCAGACGAGAGAGTACTAAAGAAGCTATATACTGGGCGAGTGAGACCAGTCTTAGAATATGGCATTGCAGCATGGTCAACGGCAGCTAAGTCGAACTTTGACAAAATAAACAGAACCCAAAACCAAGCAATGAGAATCATAACAGGGGGCATGAAGTCAACACCCATAAAAGAGTTGGAAAAGATTACTCACCTCCAGCCTATGGATGATAGAAGAGAAAGCAGAGCCCAGCAACAAGCCGAGAAATTCAGGAGGCTGTTAGACCACCCAATGCACCAGAGAATAAATGGACTTGGAAGGGGAAGACTGAAGCGAAGCAACTTTGTAGAGACAGTCAAAACAAAGATTAGAGCAGACCCTATAAATGCAATATCAACAGCTACGCCAATATGTACTGCACACAAGCTACCAATTTGGAAACAACAATGCTTCCCTGAAATGATAGAAAATGTTCCTGGTATTGAGAGAAAGAACAGCCAAAATGAAACAGAAAGGAGAGTCCTAACCACAAAATATATAGAGAAACATTACCCAAGCAACACCTGGATCCATGCACACACAGATGGATCAGCAACTAATGCAACAGAAGATGGGGGTAGAGGACTCTTCCTGAGCTTAAGCAATGGCACACAAAAAAAGATAGCAGTCGCAACACGGACATTTTCAAGTAACTTCAGAGCAGAGGCAGAGGCCTTAAAAACTGCATCAGAAATTCTAGTGACAGAAGAAAGCTGAGAGAGACCAGTAGCTATCTTCTCAGATGAGCTGTCAGTGATTACAACGCTGAAAAGTCAAAGTAATGCTGAACTGGATGACCTAAGAGTAACACTTCACAGACTATGTCAGCAATACAAAAGATTCGTGATACAGTGGATCCCTTCTCACTGCAACATCCCTGGAAATGAAGAGGCTGACAGATTGGCAAAGAAAGGGGGAAAACTTCCTCAACTTGACACAAATATAACCTATGAGGAGTCCAAGAGTTTTATCAAGCGCAGGTACAGGCACAAGTGGGAAGAAGAGCATCCAGGCCACACAAAAAATGATCCGTATTACCAGCTCAGCAGAAGTGAACAAGTGGTAATCTTCAGACTTCGTACAGGTCATAACAGATTGAGATACCATCTATTCAACAAATTAAAGATAGGAACTATTGATGAGTGTGACTGTGGCACCGATAAAATGACTGCCGAACATCTGCTTCAAAGGTGCCCAACATATGAGGAACAGAGAAAACGCATATGGCAATCACCAGTACCATTCCTGGAGAAAATCTACGGAGATATCAACAGCCTCAGGCTGACCACTGCTTTCTTTGAACTTATTCAAGTTGACATCTGAGGGTGAACGAAGAAGAAGAAGACTGCATCTATTTTTAAAGTGATGTTTTTATCACGTGTTAGCGGGGACTGAACAATTGATCGGGTTTTTAACAAACAATTTTATAAATTACACAAACATCACATGTTAAAAAAATGGCTAAATATACCCTTCTTCCTGCCTATATTTAACGCCCCCATAAATCCGTGCAAAAATCACCCTGCTTCTTATAAGGTGATGATCGCGGCTATCGTAAATAGGCTATGTTAGGTAATCTCCAAAAGAACGTTGCCAATCGTTCGGCACAGAATATTCACTTGAAGTTATGTCCCTTTAGCAGTGTTTCGTGCTGTAGAAGTGTTTCGTGGACATGTAATGTAGTGTGCAAGTATCGATTGTAATTAGGAACTGTCACACTATTTGAGGTGCAAAATGCAGAGGCAATTATAAACAATTTTTTTTTTTTAATGGATAGACCGCTAATTTGACGGACCGTCTAAGAAGCAGTCAATCCATTGTCCGTCAGTCAGTCTATCAGCCAATCATAAGGAGTAGGACTACATCAGTCCGTCAGTCAATACATGAATCAGTACGTTAGTAAGTTAGATATTTAACGTTTCGTCAGTCTGTGAGTCAGTCCGTCAGTTGGGGGGGGGGGGGGGGGGGGGGTTTCTTATAAAAAAAATTAATTAATGACAAATAAAAGTCAGTTAAACAAGAAACCAAAGGCCTCAAAGTTTAACAACTCCACCAACCGCAACTTTAATAAATACGCGACATTAACAAATACGCAATGCTATTACATCGTTCTGACAGACAGACGCAATGTCATTACATCGTTTTGAAAGACAAACGCAATGTCATTACATCGTTTTGACAGACAGACGCAATGCCTTTACATCGTTTTGAAAGACAGACGCAATGCCATTACATCGTTTTGAAAGACAGACGCAATGTCATTACATCGTTTTGAAAGACAGACGCAATGCCATTACATCGTTTTGAAAGACAGACGCAATGTCATTACATCGTTTCGAGAGAAAGACGCAATGTCATTACATCGTTTTGAAAGACAGACGCAATGTCATTACATCGTTTCGAAAGAAAGACGCAATGTCATTACATCCTTTTCTAAAAGAAAGCCTAGGTTGAATTATTTCTTGAATAAGGTTTTTCATTTTACGTTTCAGAATCATTTCTTCAGCAGTCAAATCGTCCGATATTTCGTTGCTCTATTTTTCCTGACACTTGGCAGTCGCTAATTAATTCTTTTAATTCTAATGTAGAAGAAAATTATTCACACGAATATGCCCATCCGATGTTAAAAATAATTATGAAAGTCCTAGATTTAAGTGCTGGTAGGATTTGTTCAATTGGCGCTGACTACTTCACCTGAGTAGTGATGATTAACAAAAACAACTGACAATGTCCTACGCTAATAAGCCTTAAATTACATATATTCTCTCTCTCTCTCTCTTACTCACACACATACACACAATATAGATTTAATAAAGATACCCTTTACCTAATATACATCTCAACACATTTGGGTGCCGGGGTGGTGGTGGTGGTTGGGGGGGGGGGGGGGGAGAAATAGATAAAAAAGGTAGGAAACAAAACTTCATGTGATTTCTCTGATTAGGACAAACCGGCCACGTTTTTCTTGCCAGCTCGCAATATTTGTAAAATATAACGACCAGGCTGGATATCCCTGGCCTAAAGTCTAGTACTGAAATTATTGTTGATAACTGAGGTTGTTATCCTCTGAGTGGGAATATAAAATTCCTTATGTAACTTCTGTGGTTCACTTGTGAAAGTAACGACGAACTGTGCACAAACATTTCTTTTTCTTTTTAGGTTCTTTGAGTATTTCGGCGTCCGATTGGCAGAGTGGTTAGAGCACTGGTCTGTCGCGGCAAAGGTGCCGGGTTCGATTCTTGGTATCGACACGCTCCAGTCTTCCCAGCTGTAAATGGGTACTTGGCTCTTCTCTTGTGTTAAGGAAAGAAATCGCAGCCAGGAAGGGATCTGGTCACCTGACCTCTCGATGCTGGACCTAGTATAATGTGGTCTCTAACACTTCACTTCCCTACGACAGTACCTGTTATGGGACTACCTTTATCGTACGAGTACTTACTTACCGACTCATCAGTTTTAGATTCTACTACTTAGTCGTTCCCCTTCTACCGTGAGGTGTAGAGGTTTGGAAGAGAGAGCGCCAGACTATCCTATCGGCTGTCTTCCTCCTGGCCTGGTTACATTCTAGTCCTCGGTCCTTCAAAGATTGTCTAATGTCCTCCCAGCGGGCTCTGGGTCGTCCTGGGGGTCTGGATCCCTGGTTCTTTATTTCCCATGCTTGTCGTGGTAGCCGATCTTCTCCCATTCTGCAGACATGGCCAAATCATCTTAGTTGGGACTGTTCTACTGGGTCTGCAGGGGGCGGGATTTTAGGCCTTGACGTATCGTCTGGTTGCGGACCATGTCTCTTCTTGTTACTTCAACCACCTTCCTCAGATACCTCATTTCTGAGGTTTGGATCTGGCCTTTGTGGGTTGTAGTCATTACCCATGACTCGCATCCATATGTCAAGACTGGGACATAGGTGGAGCGGTATACAGCCCTCTTCGTTTTCTTACCAACCTCTCTCTTGCTGAGGAATCCTCGATTTATGGCCTGAAAAAGTCTCACAGCTGCTGCTTTTCGAGTGGCCAACTCTTCTTTGATGCCTCCCTTTCGGTCTATAATAGCTCCGAGGTATTTAAAGTGGTCGACCTGCTCCAGGACCTGTTCTCCCAGCTTAATCTGATGTCTTCTTTCTTCTCGTGATATCACCATGGATTTTGTTTTAGAGAGTTTAAGATTCTACGAGTGTTTACTTACCGAATCATCAGTTTTAGGTTGTACCAAAATGTACTTACTGAATAAGCAGTCATAAAATTCACGAGTATTTTACTTACCGAATCATCAGTTTTAGATTCTACGAGTATTTACTTACCGAATCAACGGTATCAGGTTTTATGAGTATTTACGTACCGAATCATCAGTTCTAGGTTCTACCAAAATGTACTTCCTGAATCAGCAGTCATAAAATTCACGAGTATTTACTTACCGAATCATCAGTTTTAGACTCTACCAGTATTTACTTACCGAATCATCAGTTTTAGATTCTACGAGTATTTACTTACCGAAGCATCAGTTTTAGATTCTACGACTATTTACTTACCGAATCAACCGTATTAGGTTCTATGAGTATTTACTTACTGAATCATCAGTTTTAGATTCTACGAGTATTCACTTACCGAATCATCAGTTTTAGATTCTACGCATATTTACTCACTGAATTATCAAGTGCCTATGATCACGGCCCTCGAGAAAATCACCAATTCCCAGGGACACTATTTAGGAGGCCCTAATTCATGTACAGGCAAGGCATACGCATCATGGTTTTTAACGGTAATTATAGGCACTACAAAAAGAAAACTGAATATAGCCCACAACATAAAAAAGTAAATTATTCATACTTTTATACAGCTGATAGATTTAAAAACTGACATACAAGTGGCAACAACAAAAGAAAACAATTGTCATTTGCTTTACCAAGTACTGCAAGATATCATTCGTAAAGACGGCGTTGCTACGTTTGTTATTTGATAAACGCCCTCCTGGCCGTAATGATGCAGAAAAATCCTTTTTTCGTGCTATGCTATTGTGTATGTTCAAAATGGCCACCTCATTTAGACGTCGCTGTCCCAATGTAGAACAGCGATAATTTCAGATTTGGCTTTAACCCAATTGAAGCTATTTTAGCTGAAACAATCCACGCTGATATAAATACGCGATGCAATTACTGTGTTTGGAAAGACAGAAGAAATCCCAGGGTCCTTGATTTATAGAAGGTCTGTTGTCCTGCAGCTTAATTTGACGTTTGTGTAATATATCCGCCTGAGGAAGATCGAGTCATCAGTCTGGTGATGTTTCATTTTGATAAGATGGACAGTGCAGAAAAACGGGCATTGCTACTGCTTAAAAACAAACATAGTATCGAATTTTATAAAAAAAAAATACTACTGTACACTCCAGAACAGCCAGTCTCTCTCGCGTATCTGACAATTCTGAACAAGTTTTTGTTAACATGCGAATACGAAAAGCACGTTTAGCATCACTTGGAATTTTATTCAGAATGGAGAAGGAAGTTACCTTAACTAGTGCTTCCATCTGAGCGGGATGTTTTATTGGTAAGTCCAACAGCAGAAGAAAAAGTTGCTTGCATTTCTTGTACAAATGGATCATCTTTAATCTTCTTCTTTGATCCTTAGCCGTCGACTGTCAAAGCAGTCAGTGGCCATCACACCTGGTGGCGTCTTGTAGGGCAGCAACAAACTGCTTCCACTTTGTTAGGTCAACGGCCATCCTTTGTACAGTGCCCCAGCTCTGGTTCATTCTTTGCATCTCGGCCTCCATAGTTTTCCGCCAAGTTGTTTTTGGTCGGCCTCTCTTTCGCTTTCCTTCGGGGGTCCATAGCATAGCTGTTCTTGTGATGGCATCAGGGTCTCTTCTGAGGACGTGGCCAACCCAACTCCAGCGTCTGCCAGCTATGATGGTGTGCATCTTTAATGTTATGCTAATATTCCTCCACGTTTCTTCCAACTTCGGGAAAGACATTTTATAAACGGTCTTGTCTGATAAGCTTGTTGCAGTTCCTAGAATGTCGAAGCAAACACGACTGTCTCTAGAAAAGGGGTTGGCAACTCAAGTGCTGTGGTGATCTACTTTAGAAACGCTAAGCTCTCTAAAGATCTACCATGAAAAATCATTAAATAAATATTACACACATAAAGATATGTTTCAGGCGCTCGTGATAAATAAAGGAATAGAAAACCTGACAACAGAGAAACAACAGAAGTGAGAGGCTTACCGGAGAGTCAAACCCAGGACCTTCCGAACGGCACCACCGCCTAGCTATAGAAGCGAATCGCACTATTCTTCCTGCCAACTAGGCACCACAAAAACAGTGCTTCGTGGACAGGGATCATTAACGCGTGTTCAACACGTAACACTGCGTATGTACCTAGGAGCCATCCAGCCTAATTAATGACGCAGTCACGTTCGGAAGCTCCTGGGTTCGATTCTCCGGTAAGCCTCTCACTTGTGTTGTTTCTCTGTTGTCTAGTTTTCTTCTTCTCTATTGATCACGAGTGCCTGAAACACGTGACCTTTATATGTGTGTGTGTGTATATTATTTATTTACTGTTTACAGGCTTCGGGTTTTCATTTTTAATCATTTACATGAAAAAAAAAAAACCTGCGCGTTTTCAAGTTTAAATGTTTCTGTAATTCGGAATAAGTCCAGCCTATATTTAACTTTTAGGTCTGCCACACGATCTACTTCCTTGAATCCAATCTCCAGAGCAGTGACAAATTAAAACTGATTAGTTTACTCAATATGAACTTCTCTTCATAGAAAAGAGCAGGATCCAGTCTTCGACCGTTCACGAACAGTATGAATTTTAATAAGGTAACTTTGGGTTTTCAGTTTGAATGCGGCGTTAGTACTTTTAAACCTAGAGGCATCGAGCTTTTAAGTGCCGGTGGGAGACAGCTAACGCGAAATTTACTCACATTAAAATTATCCTCCCCCCCTCCCCCCCCCCCCGGTCACCTAGATATCGACCAAATAATGCTTTGGGATCTACGGTAGATCAAGATCGACCAAGTGCCGACCCCTGCTTTAGAGCAGTTTTATTCTTGGGCACCATAGTAAGATGGTCAAGTACCTTTTTTCTAGCTAACAGTGACTATGGGGGGGGGGGGGGGGGGGGGTGTGGTGAAGTGGGATGTTATAAATACTTATAGGGAACTTAGTGTACTGACTGAGATCAGCTGTGAAGGTATCTATATCTATTAAGAGTAGTGTATTATAGATAACCTTACTTGCTACCACATATCTATATATCTCAGTCAGAATTATTCTGGAATAGTGTGATGCTACGTTATGTGTCTAGGGTATGAGTATGGTGAAGTGTAAGTCACAACAACAGACAGATAAACAATTTAATTTAATCCACTACTCTTAACAACACTGTGACACTCACATACATATAACACTCTATGAGAATATCTTAAAGAAGTCACTCGTAACTTTTCAATTAACAATATGTATTCATTACTGTCATAAATGTGTATGTGTCCTGATTCAAACACAAAGGAACCAGGAATCACAATCAATTTTAATTACAAGTATATGTACAGACTTTATCAATATGAATATCGTAGTGACATATATTATTAAAAATATCCTATGTGTGTCAGTTGTGTAGTAGTAATATGAGGTAATACTGGTTTTGTTTTGTTCAAGCTCTGTTGGTATTTGTCATCATGACTTCAATAGTTTATCTTTAGGGACTAGTATTGGAGATGTTCTCAGTTCCTGATATTAAGACAATTAATTTCCCCTCTTAATATTATTTTTACAAAGTCATTTCAAGATGAGGGGACATAATGTTGAGCTCAGCTGGCCAATTCGCTTATCTGGCGTGATGGCGGCAGGAAAGGACTCCTCTGCTCGAATTCTCCTCTGGGCTCAGGAGACACCTCACTGATAGCTAAAAAGACCAAGGAGTATGCTGTCCGACTCTGGATTCAGCAAAGCTCTGACCAGGTGCTGCTCACTACCATCAAGACCACGGTCCCTGAAATCAAGAAGGATGTACCTTCTACTTCATAACTAACTTAAACTCTCTTGTTACACTGATCACAACACAGCACAAACATTGAGTTCAGAGCATTAGGCCAACTGTCAGCTTCATTTGAAATACTTTATTCCAGTATTACCCTTCTTAATGGTTACTACGCCTCTGCAATTCCAGCATTATTTCTTTCTATTCAATCATCCAGGTGTCAGTGTACTGTTTGGCCATTCCATGCCGTTTTACTTCTCTCCGACACCCTCTGTTCAGGCTGGAGCATTACAGGCTTTACCTCACGTTGGCCACTGAACTACACATATATATACAGGCATAAATCAACAATTCACATTCAATTTTCATTAAAAGATATTGAATGGTTCAAGCTTACCACAATTTATACGAATAAACACAGATACGTTGATTAGCAATGAATTCTGGCACAAACTGGCACAAATTCCCATCTGCTTATCTTCCAGGCTTTTATTTAGCAAAATATAAGCTGGCTTCAACGCACTGATGCTTTATCAAGCTTATTTAAACAAGTGGTTTCGAACTAACGCTCCCAAGTGTGTATATCAGCGAGTCTGACCAATGAGCCCCGTTTCGACAAGTGTTTGAAAAAATGTTACCTTTCCCCGTTTCCCCTAACAACCAAGATAGTATTTATAGCCCGACCAATCGTGGTTAGGCTTTCATTTGTTGCGCTCCTATCAATTTGGAGTTTACATGGTAGGCTATTTCTGTAACGTAAATTTTTTTCAAACACGTTAAAAAAAAATCTTATGAGCAGAAATGATTTTATGCTGTCAGGCACCCCCAATATTTTATTCTGGGTATAATTTATTAATTCCTGGACTATTTGCGTAACGTTTTACATATTCTTTGTCAGCAAGCCCTAAGGAACCCAAAAATACAAATTTAAAGGAGCTACGTGGCTGCGTTCAAAATATGCAATTTCTTCTACCTCCTGTTTCGAAGATGTGCTGTCTGGGTACTGTTATGTTTTCAAACGTAAACCCATCTATTGTTGTCTTTCCTAATAAGAGTTTTTTATGATTTATAAACCTAACTCTGGGAAAGGGTAGTGTATTTTATCACTGTCCGTCTGAAAAAAAATTAGTGCATGTAGACTTACGCGCGTGATGGCAGCATTTGTGTATCGCGCGACGCGTGTTGCATGCGTTCCTGATTTTCAGCCCTCCCCTCTCTCTTTATCCTTTTGTCCATCTGTTCGTTCGTTTTGGTAACGCAGTGTAGAAAAAGACATGAATGGAATTTAAAATTTAGGTCATTACGCTGGGCCTCTCAATGCTTTTCCAAGAAATACAGCACACGTTTCATTGAAGAAAGCGGGTAATAATACAGTAAGCTTTTACTATCAACGTGAAAGCGTTACAATTTGCAGACGTAGCAGAAAACAAGGGGGATTTCGAGTACATTTATTGTGACAGCACTGTTATTTTTCCATTGCTCTTTTCTTTATTAATTTTATTTGTTAGGCTTCATATTTACCTAATAATTTATATATGTGGATTAGAATATTCCACGACACCTCCCCTCTTAAAACAGACATTATATGTCAGTCCTTTATTCTATATACACATAGAGAAATTTATTATTATTTCTGGTGTTTACGGTGATTCTCATCACACGGATGGCGGCTTAAAAAAATCCGCTCCCAAATTGGTTTTTCCAGATATATACTCAATGCTAAAATTATATGGAGCCAGAAGCAAAGACCATCGGAGTAACCTAGAGTTCTCATGCTTAGCCTGTGCTAAAAACGATAAAGGTTTGTGATCTGTTTGCAACTTAAATGCCTTCCCATATAGATAAATATTGAATTTCTTTATTGCCCATATTACTGCGAGACATTACTTTTCGCTAGTTGAGTAGTTGATTTCAGCTTTATTCAACTTTCTGCTAGCATATGCCACTGGGCTTAATTCCCCATCCAATGCATCTGATTTCTGTAGAAGAGTTGCACCCAGCCCAATATTACTTGCATCCGTCCTTACTATGAATTCTTGACTTAAGTCAGGTAATTTCAAAATGGGTTTACTTGTGAGCTTTTCCTTCAACTCTTGGTAAGTCATTTCACATTGTGGTGTCCATGTAATGCGATCTGGATGTCCTTTACGTGTCAATTCAGTTAACGGTGCACATATGGAATTAAAGTTTTTATATACTTCTGGTAGAAACCACATAAGGAGACAAAGGATCTCACGTCCTTCTTGGTTTGTGGTCTCGGGGCTTTCTGTAGTTTCTCTAAATTCTTTGGGTCAGGGGTCATGTTTCCCTGATAAACTGTGTGTCCCAAAAATTCCAATTCTTTACATCCAACGCAACATTTGGTTGGTCGGGCTGTTAAATTTGCCTCCCTAAGTCGATCAAACAGCATGTTCAGAGAGTCAATGTGTTCCTCAAATGTTTCTGTTGCTATAAGGATATCATCCATAAAATTTGTTATACAGGGATTATTCAGAGGATCCAATAATTTTCTCATCATTCTAGAGAAGACACTAGGCGCATTCTTCAATCCAAATGGCAATCTATTAAACTCATAGTGTCCTTCTGAGGTACTAAAAGCTAGGTATGGTCTAACCTCAGGCTTTACTGGAATCTGATAGTATCCTTTACTCAGATCCACTTTTGAGAAATATTTAGCTTTATTTAGTCTGGCAAACAGCTGATTTGTATCCGGCAATGGATCCACCTGTCCTTCTGTAATAGCGTTCAGTCTCCTGTAATCTATACAGAGTCTATGTTCTCCAGAGGGCTTCCTTAAGAGTACCACCCCGGAACTATACGAAGACTCACTGTGCGAAATAATTCCTTCCTTCAACAGATAGTCTATCTCTTCCTTCAAAGCTTTCTCCTTAGCAAACGGAATCGAATATGGTTTCATACAGACAGGTGTGGGGTCTATCAGTTTCATATCATATTCCAATAGGTTTGTATGCCCTGGTCGGTATGTTAACACCTCTGCATGATTATTTAGAACCTGTTGCACTCTCTCTTTCTGAGTTTTCGTTAAATGTGTACTGATTTTCACCTGTGCTGCTGTCTCACAGGGGTGTAATGGATATTCAAATGATGAAAGTGGTTCCTTTTTCATCTCCATGGCGATGGACAAGGTCAACAAGTGTGTCTCTTCCTGATGTTCTCTTTCCAAATATTTCTTCAGGAGATTCACATGATAGATTTTTTCTTTCCCCTTTTTATCTATCTTATAATTTGTTCTAGACACCTTCTCTAGAACTGTATATGGACCCTGCCATCCAATTTGTAACTTATTCTGACTCTCAGGCAAAAGAAGCAGTACTTTCTCTCCCACAGCCAAATTTCTGTCTTTCGCCTTCCTGTTATAATAGGCAGCATGTTTCTTCCTGGCTTGTTTCAAATTTTCATTGGCAAGTTTCCAGCCAGTTTTTAACCGAGTGGTCAGCTCATTCACATATTGATATGAAGATGTAATGTTTTCCTCTGCCTTTTCATCAGTCCACGTTCTTAACATAGCTTCGAGTGGACCTTTTATTGGCCTTCCAAACAATAAGGTTGCCGGGGCCATACCGGTTGAACTATGGGGTACCTCCCGATAAGCAAAGAGGGCGGCGTGCAGGTACTGGTCCCATGTATCTGGTTTTTCGTGTGCCAACTTTCTCAGGATCGACATTAATGTGCCGTTAAATCTTTCCACTTGGCCGTTCCCTTGGGGATGATACACACTACAATAGAAGTGTTTTTGCCTGGAAGATCCTGAAAACTTCTTCAGTTAGTTTCCCCTTGAACTGAGAGCCATTATCAGTCAAGATTTGATTGGGAAAACCTAATCTTGTGAAAATTGTGAGCAATGCCTCTGCCACATGTTTTGAATCAATCGATGACAGGGCTACTGCCTCTCCCCACATAGAACAAGTGTCCACCAGAGTCAGAATGTAGCTGTTCCTTCTCTTGGTTCGGGTGAGAGGTCCCACAAGATCCACGGCAACTCTCTCAAAGGGTGTTCCCACTATGGGCATTTCCCCCAGAGTTGCTGGTGCAGTCCAATGTTTAGGTGCTACTCGTTGGCACTCTGGACAGGATTTTACATATCGTTTGATATCTTCAGTTATTCCTGGCCAGAAATAGTGACAAGCTATTCGCTGTCCTGTTGCGCTGATTCCCATATGACCACTGAAGGGAATCGCATGCCCTAGTTCCAACACTTTAGTCCTATATGAAGTGGGAAGGACCAGCTGTCCGTGACCATTGGATTCAGATCCAGCCTTCCTATATATCAATTTGTTCTTCATATAAAACTCTCCCTTGCCTGGAGGTGTATGAGATTTGGGCAACTTCTTGAAACATGGCTTGAGTGTTTTGTCCTCAGCCTGTGCCTTCCTCATCTCATCTGGGTGAGTATTTATGGGATTATCCTCCTCCTTCTTTGTCTGTGATCTGGTCTGCACTGTTGCCAATATCACAGGTCTCCTGAGATTCCCCAAGAAGACATATCTACACCCCAATATTAGAGGGTAGATTGGCTCATTTATCACTGCTGCTTTTATGATTCCTTCCACATATCGCGTTTTCACTTTTATTCGGGCGACGGGAAGTGTCATGGTAGCTACATCCTTGGTTGCAGTTTGAATCTCCACTGTTTCTGTGGTGTATTGATCGGCCTGCACCAGGTGAGAACTCACAACGGAATCGTAATCTAAACCGGTATCATATAAACATCTTATAGTGACACCATTACAAATGACATCTTCACACACTGGGGGGTGGTATGGTTCCTGTAATTCTTCAGGTTTGCCCTTCTTTTCCTTTTTCCCCGATGTCATAGCAGCAAAATGAGGAGGTTTCCTTCTACAATGGTCAGTGTCATGATTGTTCATCTTACAATTTTTACACCACCTTTTTCCTTGGTTGAAAGATTTTCTTTCATCATATTTCCTTTCATCGAATTGTGGGAATTTATTTTTATTTTCATACCGTGGCCTATCAAATTGGTGCTTACCTTTATTCTGATCCTTAGGATCAAATTTATTAAAGTTCTGTGGTGCCCTAAAGTTATCCACTTGTTTCTTTTTATTACCTGTTACCTCTGCTTGAGCTGCTTGATACCTTTCAGCAACATTTAGCAACTCACCCAGCCTCTCTGCACCTTGTTCCATGAGAAACTTTCTCAGGTCTGGAGCCATGGACTCTCTTAGTTGCTCTATAAGGACCATTTCCTTAAGATCTTGGGTTTTCCCCAGAGAAGTCCATTTCTCCAAGTATGTCTCTATTCGTGCAGAGAACTGGTGATAGGTTTCACCTGACAGTAGTTTAGCATTCCTAAATTTTTTTCTATAAAATTCTGCATTCTTTTCATATCTTAACAAAAGAGCCTGCTTTAGCATGTCATAATTTTCCTGATCACCTCTGCTCATTTTTGCAAAAACTTCATAAGCTGCCCCACGAAGTCCCTGAGATAACTTTAAGCTCCACCTTTCTCTCTCTAACCCATACGTGGTAGCTAATAGTTCATACCTATTTATATAGCTCTCAATATCATCGTCTTTCTCAACAAAATGATCTAAATGAAAGTTCATAGCTGAGATTGAGGCTCCTTGAGTAACTGTAGCATCAGAGGCAAAGGGACTGGCACCATTTTCAGGAGCATGGCCTTGAAACTCAAACTCCCTTAGTCGTAACTCATGTTCCCTTTGTAATCTTTTCTCCTCCTTTTCTGCTTCCCTCTCTGCAGTCAATCTTCTTTCTTCTGCAGCTAATTTCTTAGCCTCAGCCTCAATCTGCAACCTCTTAGTCTCAGCCTCTAACTTTCTTTCGGCCTCTTTTTCTAATCTTCTTTCTTCGCGTTCAATAAATTTGTCACATTCCGTGGTGACATAGGCAACCATAACTTGCCCATCTAATCCTAACTCTTTTGCAGTCTGAACAGCAGCAGATCGAAACTTGGCCAGGTCCGCCATTGTCTATCAGGTAAATTTCTACAATGTCTAACCAACAATTCAAATTCTAAATATATATAATGGACAACACAGGCACCGTGAGCTCAACCTTATTTAATTCCACCCAAGGATACCTTTTAATTCTTATATTCCCTGAAGTGAATTACCCCCAATATTTTTAATAGTTAAAGATTAAAAATCCCAAGAGCGAGACCCCAATATATGTGGTGAAGTGGGATGTTATAAATACTTATAGGGAACTTAGTGTACTGACTGAGATCAGCTGTGAAGGTATCTATATCTATTAAGAGTAGTGTATTATAGATAACCTTACTTGCTACCACATATCTATATATCTCAGTCAGAATTATTCTGGAATAGTGTGATGCTACGTTATGTGTCTAGGGTATGAGTATGGTGAAGTGTAAGTCACAACAACAGACAGATAAACAATTTAATTTAATCCACTACTCTTAACAACACTGTGACACTCACATACATATAACACTCTATGAGAATATCTTAAAGAAGTCACTCGTAACTTTTCAATTAACAATATGTATTCATTACTGTCATAAATGTGTATGTGTCCTGATTCAAACACAAAGGAACCAGGAATCACAATCAATTTTAATTACAAGTATATGTACAGACTTTATCAATATGAATATCGTAGTGACATATATTATTAAAAATATCCTATGTGTGTCAGTTGTGTAGTAGTAATATGAGGTAATACTGGTTTTGTTTTGTTCAAGCTCTGTTGGTATTTGTCATCATGACTTCAATAGTTTGTCTTTAGGGACTAGTATTGGAGATGTTCTCAGTTCCTGATATTAAGACAATTAATTTCCCCTCTTAATATTATTTTTACAAAGTCATTTCAAGATGAGGGGACATAATGTTGAGCTCAGCTGGCCAATTCGCTTATCTGGCGTGATGGCGGCAGGAAAGGACTCCTCTGCTCGAATTCTCCTCTGGGCTCAGGAGACACCTCACTGATAGCTAAAAAGACCAAGGAGTATGCTGTCCGACTCTGGATTCAGCAAAGCTCTGACCAGGTGCTGCTCACTACCATCAAGACCACGGTCCCTGAAATCAAGAAGGATGTACCTTCTACTTCATAACTAACTTAAACTCTCTTGTTACACTGATCACAACACAGCACAAACATTGAGTTCAGAGCATTAGGCCAACTGTCAGCTTCATTTGAAATACTTTATTCCAGTATTACCCTTCTTAATGGTTACTACGCCTCTGCAATTCCAGCATTATTTCTTTCTATTCAATCATCCAGGTGTCAGTGTACTGTTTGGCCATTCCATGCCGTTTTACTTCTCTCCGACACCCTCTGTTCAGGCTGGAGCATTACAGGCTTTACCTCACGTTGGCCACTGAACTACACATATATATACAGGCATAAATCAACAATTCACATTCAATTTTCATTAAAAGATATTGAATGGTTCAAGCTTACCACAATTTATACGAATAAACACAGATACGTTGATTAGCAATGAATTCTGGCACAAACTGGCACAAATTCCCATCTGCTTATCTTCCAGGCTTTTATTTAGCAAAATATAAGCTGGCTTCAACGCACTGATGCTTTATCAAGCTTATTTAAACAAGTGGTTTCGAACTAACGCTCCCAAGTGTGTATATCAGCGAGTCTGACCAATGAGCCCCGTTTCGACAAGTGTTTGAAAAAATGTTACCTTTCCCCGTTTCCCCTAACAACGAAAGATAGTATTTATAGTCCGACCAATCGTGGTTAGGCTTTCATTTGTTGCGCTCCAATCAATTTGGAGTTTACATGGTAGGCTATTTCTGTAACGTAAATTTTTTTTCAAACACGTTAAAAAAAAATCTTATGAGCAGAAATGATTTTATGCTGTCAGGCACCCCCAATATTTTATTCTGGGTATAATTTATTAATTCCTGGACTATTTGCGTAACGTTTTACATATTCTTTGTCAGCAAGCCCTAAGGAACCCAAAAATACAAATTTAAAGGAGCTACGTGGCTGCGTTCAAAATATGCAATTTCTTCTACCTCCTGTTTCGAAGATGTGCTGTCTGGGTACTGTTATGTTTTCAAACGTAAACCCATCTATTGTTGTCTTTCCTAATAAGAGATTTCAGGATTTATAAACCTAACTCTGGGAAAGGGTAGTGTATTTTATCACTGTCCGTCTGAAAAAAAATTAGTGCATGTAGACTTACGCGCGTGATGGCAGCATTTGTGTATCGCGCGACGCGTGTTGCATGCGTTCCTGATTTTCAGCCCTCCCCTCTCTCTTTATCCTTTTGTCCATCTGTTCGTTCGTTTTGGTAACGCAGTGTAGAAAAAGACATGAATGGAATTTAAAATTTAGGTCATTACGCAGGGCCTCTCAATGCTTTTCCAAGAAATACAGCACACGTTTCATTGAAGAAAGCGGGTAATAATACAGTAAGCTTTTACTATCAACGTGAAAGCGTTACAATTTGCAGACGTAGCAGAAAACAAGGGGGATTTCGAGTACATTTATTGTGACAGCACTGTTATTTTTCCATTGCTCTTTTCTTTATTAATTTTATTTGTTAGGCTTCATATTTACCTAATAATTTATATATGTGGATTAGAATATTCCACGACAGGGGGAAGCAAAAAGAAAGGGTTGAGAAGCCCTGCGGTAGAGGATATTCATCAACTGTAGTAGCACTTTGTTGTCTTACGACTTCAGTTCGTTCTAGGTGTATTGGCAGAACTTACTGTCTAAATAGCAGGCTCTGTCAGATGTGTTACAGCCTTCTCCAAGATGTACACGCCATCCCAAAAAAAAAAAATAAGCTAATACATATTTTTGGACTTGATGAATATTTTAGGCTTAAACAAAATGTTTGTAGTTACATTCGGCAATGCCCCTCACGTACTATCAGACAACCATTCTGTTAAGCTCCAGTCGATCACGACGGACGCCTTTTTTGGCACTTCATCATCACTAATTTCGTTCGCTACTTTCATCCGAGTTCTTTAACTCTTTAACTCTTGTGTGTGTGTGTGACTGTGTCTCTCTCTCTCTCTCTCTCTCTCTCTCTCTCTCGTTTACGAGTAAGTAACTGCGAGCATTAGGTTTAATAATAAATATTTAAAAATAATAATAATAATAGAAAATATTATTGTCCAACATGAGATCCCTTATTTGTGTAAGACCCAGTCCTATTACCCTGTGCCTCCCCCCTTCCCCATTCCCATTTTCAGGTCCTGTCTGCAATGTAAGCATTAGTTGGAAGCTGGAAAATTTCACACCGGCAGATAGATTATCTTTCAGATAAACAGACAGAAAGAAGAATGTTATGGGCAGTTAATTGTGAAGAGGCAAATTATAAAATAAACATTAGATAAACGCAACATACCGGTGAAATCAAGTCATACCACTTATTACAAACCACGCTGGACAAAAACCAACAACAACAGGACGTTAGAATAAAACAAAACGAAATGGACTGTAAGACGTATTTTTGTTTTCCTTCTGTTGACCATAAAGACAAGAGAAAGAAGAAAATATCAGAGACCAACCAAAGCCGACAATCGGTGCGGGAATGGTACGTGATCTAAAAAAAATGATGTATTACAGAGCGCGCGGTACAACTACATTAATAAGAGCTTGTGCTTACAGTCACGACAAACTGGCAGTAGCATTCAATCAAAAACAACAGTACGTTCGGCCTGCTTATAGCACGCATGGCTATCTCAGAGAAGGTTATTTTATGCTTCCACTTCTGATGCTAAACGTCCCCAGAAATTCCAATGGCACCATTGTGATCCGTGTAACCTGTTGTATAAATCAATCAATCAGTCGTACAAATCAATTAATCAAACGATACGCTTCAGTTCCCCAAGGAGCAAAAGTTTTCAACAATCACTTGCTTAGTTCTCCTGTCATATACAATCAGCTCAAGGTCTTGCTATGGCTTCTTCACTGTTAATTGTTGTTCAGAATCGACATAACTGCACACCGGGAAAACCCACAGGTGCTCAGTCTCCATCAGCAAATGTCGAAGGGTATGAGCGGTAACTGTTCCAGTAGTGTTGTGACGACGGGTTCGAAATTTGGCGCTATGGTGGAGCTACCACTGAATACTTTCTTGTTCTCTCCTTACATGCCTTGATGACATCGTCCATAAGGAGTATGAAGAGGTAAGGTGATAGGATATCACCTTGTCTTACACCAGTGGTGGTGCTGAACTCTTCTGACTTATGGTTTGCTGTCCTCACATAATTTCTGCAAGACTTGTAGAAGCTCTGTATAGCATGAATCAGAGGTGCTGGAATATTCTTCCTTGCCAAACAGTCCCAAAGTTTGCTCCAAGGGACCCTGTCAAACGCCTTTTCCAGATCTATGAAACAAAGATGGATCTCACTCTTATACTCAAGGGCCTTTTCACTCAGCTGTCTGAGTGTGAAGATTAGGTCTTGAGTACTTCGGTTTGCTCGGAATACGCACTGGACCTCATCCAATTGTGGCTCAGCTAGGCGTCGGAGTCTCTGCTCTAGGATTCTAGAGTAGATTTTTCCAGGGACACTGAGAAGGGATATGCCTCTATGGTTTTCACACTGGTTTGCTTTTTGGAATACGCACCAGAGTAACAGGTCGCCTGATGCTCCGATGTACTTAAACATTTCTGGTGTTATACCATCATGCCCTGATGCTTTGCCCATCTTGATTTTCTCCAGTGCTGCCTTCAGTTCTTCCATCTTTATGTCATCTTCATCATCACTGGTTTCCTCTTCTGTGCTAGTGGTTATCATTTCTGATGTTTGACCTTGCTCACCATCAAGGAGTTCTGAGAAATATTCTTTCCATCTTTCCATTACTTCCTTCGGGGCAGTAAGCAATTTGCCTTGCTTGTCCTTTATAAGTTTGAGAGGGCATTGTTTTTCCTTCCTCATGTGGGGTACTGGAAGATGAGACAGGTCTATATTTCAGAGCTGGCATTTGCTGATGATGTTGCCCTGATTGCTAAATCAGAGGCACATCTCCAATCCAACCTGCAAGTCTGGAAGGAAGAGCTGGAGAAGAGAGGGATGGTCATAAGCAGCTCTAAAACAAAATCCATGGTGATATCACGAGAAGAAAGAAGGCACCAGATTAAGCTGGGAGAACAGGTCCTGGAGCAGGTTGACCACTTTAAATACCTCGGAGCTATTATAGACCGAAAGGGAGGCATCAAAGAAGAGTTGGCCACTCGAAAAGCAGCAGCTGTGAGACTTTTTCAGGCCATAAATCGAGGATTCCTCAGCAAGAGAGAGGTTGGTAAGAAAATGAAGATGGCTGTATACCGCTCCACCTATGTCCCAGTCTTGACATATGGATGCGAGTCATGGGCAATGACTACAACCCATAAAAGCCAGATCCAAACCTCAGAAATGAGGTATCTGAGGAAGGTGGTTGAAGTAACAAGAAGAGACATGGTACGCAACCAGACCATACGTCAAGGCCTAAAATGCCACCCCCTACAGACCCAAGTAGAACAGTCCCAACTAAGATGGTTTGGCCATGTCTGCAGAATGGGAGAAGATCGGCTACCACGACAAGCATGGGAAACAAAGAGCCAAGGATCCAGACCCCGAGGACGACCCAGGGAGGACAACATTAGACAATCTTTGAAGGACCGGGGACTAGAATGGAATCAGGCCAGGAGGAAGACAGCCGATAGAATAGTCTGGCGCTCTCTCTTCCAAACCTCTACACCTCACGGTAGAAGGGGAACGACTAAGTAAGTAAGTGGAGCTACCCCCCCCCCTCCCCTTATTCTTCTTGATTTTTCGGCACGCCCATTTTTCATCTTTTTTTCTAGTTTTTGGTCGCTGCTAGCATGTCGCTTTGGTCTGACTAGTTAACTCCCCTTTGTTCCATCGAAAAAGGCCAGCGGAGATGAAAGGTCCTTTAATGCTGGTAAGAGTGACTTTGTGACGCGTCCGAGACACTTATATTGTTGGGCGGCGGAAACTTCCTCATATCTTTGAGGCCAGGGAAAGTCTGGGACCCTCGCAGCGTAAGAGCGGTCGCTCTGTTACGCAATCCTTTTTGTAGTGCGACGCCCGGAGAAACCCTCCGGGAAACGTTACGTCGTGTTTCTTCTTTGTGGCCACCTGCGGCCGACTTCCAATATATATTAAGTCCCCTTCTGCCTCTAACTGCTTTTAGTCCCTGGAACTCTTCTTTGTGTGTGGGAAATTCCACCTGCGGTAGTTATTTTGTTTCTTGGGGTTTGGGCTTAGACGGAGGTAGTGGCAGATACGATGTAAGGTCAGTTCCGTGCCAGGAAGATGGGGCAGAAATGTTTACTTACCAGCCCCCCTCCCCCCGCCAGCCGTGGGGAACTACTGATTACGCAAGTTGCGAGTTTATAAGGTAGGCCTGCCGCAGGCACCTACTTGCTCGCTCGTCTAATTTGCGGTCAGTGAGAAGGAACGGGGGGAGAGAGATAACATGCGGGACAGGTCAGCACTGACCAGTAGTAAGGGCCACTTGGGGTGGGAATGGTTGTAATAAGTTAATCTGTACCTGTTTAAGCAATTGTTTTGTTTTTTCGATGTTGTTACTGGGTGATCATATATTTTTGAATATGATTTCATTTCAGCCAGAAACTCTGACTGAGTTAAGGGACCTCTGGGTGTCACAAATGGAAATAGTGCAGCCATGATCATCCACTTTTGCCCCTCCCCATCTAGTTTATTTGGTGCTACATGAACGAAGGATTCACTAGTGCAGTTAACACGTGAAGCTGAGGACGGACCTTGTTGTAAAACTTTCAGTTTGTCGGCGGCAGAGGTGGTAAAATTACTTTGATTCTCGAAAAATTCACCAGCTCGATAAAGAGCGATCTTTACGGATATTTCTCGTACAGAGTGAAAATTATTAGATTTTCGTGAGTGAAAATTATTAGATTTTCGTGGAGTGTTTCATTTTTCTGATTGCGACTGATCAACCTGAGTTCTAGCGGCTTTTTTTATGGCTATATGAACTTATGATCATACGAACTTATAATATTATAAGCATCCAGGGATATTAATATTGATGAGCTTCTTGTTGTGACCTGTGTGGTCCAATTTTCCTCATTTTCATGAGAAAAACTAGAATAGAACCATTAAATTATAATATTAACTGGACCAGAACTATTACCAGATTTACTTATATCAATCTCATCAGCCAGCTGTGGCGAAATATATTGTCAGCAACATTTGTGTAACTTAACCTAGCGTCTCAGCCACCTGAGGCTAAACAACATAGGAACTATATATGTTCTATTCATCCTACGTCGGCGATCACCACGCATGAACATTACTCCAACCAACTGAAGGCATAGATAACTTATTGTATCCGGTTTTTTTCCTTCCAGGAAAGGCAGGATAAATCTTCAAGCCATTTACATTGTGGTGTTCCCACCAATTACAGTTATTTTCACGACACCCTACTATGTGTACACTGGTGTGATTTCATTGGCTGGGAAATTTTACGCCAACCCCACCTAATACGTGGAGTGCCCATGCACCACCGGCCTCAACGTCAAAGAGCTACACATTATCGCCAGCTCTATCACCTTGTAGCCATCGTCAGCTCTAGTTCTTCCTTAGTGCTACGCGCCGTCACAGGATTGACGGGCTTGCGTAAAATAGTGGATTTAATGCCTCCATCGCCGTTAATCTTGAATGCATTCATCGCCACCCCTTTAGGTCCTGGATTTAAAGCACACTTGTACATCTAGGGGACTTAGCATTTGTCCTGAAAATTTTTTTCTGTAGTGGAGTTATAGTTTTGGGGTGTTTCTTCCCACATCAGGAGAGGAAAGGGTCATCATATCTCCGTTGGCGATCCGCCGACAGCTGTAACACCAAGCGGAATATAAACACAAGTGTGCCGACGAAGAAGGACTTTAGGAGGTGAACTCAGATAAATGTTGGTGAAAGGGGGGGGGAGGAAGGGAGGAGCTTGAAGTTACTGCGGGATAGGGTCATTAGGTTGGATTGAACAGCTGTGTTGCTGACCAGAAGAAGTCAGCGGGATATTGTTTGTGTGTGTGGGGACTTCTTTATTTCAGGGTTCCCTGCAGAAGGAGTAGTAGAATATCTAGCCCAATAATAGTGGGAGTTTAAATTACCGAGACGTGAGAGCCAAGCTCACTGGTACCAGTCGTTTGATTATACTTATAAATTTTTTATTACTAGCATTGTTTGTCTCTAGATTTTGTTAAACGCATTTTTATGATTTGATGGTTTGTGATTGGACATTTTTCTTGTTTTGCCATAGTTTTTCCCTTAATAAATTAGACCACAAATCGCGGATCAGACGTTTTTCCTATCTGTACTTGTACTTGATTGTTGTGGAGTCACAAACTTTTACTTGTCCTTACTCCTAGAAAAGAGAGGCGGAGTGAAAGTAGTTTTGAAACATAGTCGCTGACTGGTAGGAGGTAAGAGTCATTATCTGACCTTTTACTCCTGACAGCTAGAATTCACTCCATCCACATTCAACACCATAGCTCATGTATATTCTCAGTCATCACTCAAAGACTTTGTTAATGTGTCTTTCTTTCGACACGCTTCAGTCTACCTAGCTGCATAAGGGTACCTGACTTTGCACTTGAGGTAGGGAAGGAAAAGGCAGCGATTAAGGGAACTAGTCACCCCACCTCTTGATGCTGGACCTAGTATAGTTAAGTCTCTAACACTTCACTCCGCTACGGTAGTATCTGCTATGGGACGACCTTGACCTTTTTTTTTGATATTCCAAACACGACTTAATTTGAATATTTATTCTTACTGTGATGTTTCTTCTATAATATTATCCTCTAATATTTGTTCCATTTCTCAGGCAGAGATTTTAAATTCCTGTATTTTATTTAACGCCTACGTTCACGCTCTAAGCAGTGAAAAGTTCAGGTATTGCGTGTAACTGTTTTTCATTTGAGTCAGTTTTCTGAAGCTAAAACTAAATCAACTGCTCGTGATTCAAAGCAAATGTGTGTTAACAATCAAGCGCGTGCTATTATTACATTTGCCACGCAACATGCGTTGCCTATAGAACATTAGAAACTTCAATAACAAAGGTCATTTACTGATGACGAGCATGTAAATTCATGTAAACGTATGTAAATTAAATCTTCCAGAAATGGAACAAGACAAACTCGAATTAAATGACATGAATTATGTATTATTTCCTAATTGTATTAACAGCGCGATGGATGAACATAGCAATGCTGGAAATTGAAAATAATATGCAGGCCAGCCAGCCACTCTAACAGAAAGGGAAAAATAATTAGTAAAGTCATAAACCAGTAGAATAAATACATATCAACGCCATGGTCCAGATACTGGGCTGGCACACAATGAATGTAGGTGGAATTTTTTTTAAAAGTAACGCCATTCATATGTATTAGACTGGGTAACAGGCACTTGTCACAGTCTTCTTTCAGATTGACTGGGGAAACAGGCACTTGTCACAGTCTTCTTTCAGATTGACTGGGGAAACAGGCACTTGTCACAATCTTCTTTCAGACTGACTGGAGAAACAGGCATTTGTCACAATCGTCTGTTAGAATGATTGGAGAAACAGGCACTTTTCACAGTCTTCTTTCAGAATGACTGGGAGAAAACGGGCACCTGTCACAGTCTTCTTTCACAATGACTGGGGGGAAAACGAGCACTTGTCATTAATCTTCTTTCAGAATGACTAGAGGAAACGGGCACTTGTCAGTCTCCTTTCAAAATGATGTAGTCTTAAAGAACAACAGTAAAACCCAAAGCTGCAAATCACAAGACATACATTGCGATAAACATACACACATAAGTTTTCAAATGACAGCGACTTCCGACACATTTTGTGATCGTGTTCTGCACAGTTTACGCAAGGTTGATAGAGCTTTACTTGCTGTCGCGGGTTATCTCTCCAGCTCTGCAGTTGTGGTCCAACACTGACCAAACTTTAAGTACAAGGATGAGGGTTTTCAAAGGTATCAACCTTCGGTAAAGATTACGCTTGGCAGAGATAAAAAATAGAAGATGATACTTCTATTTCAGGGAGTCTCACAGGAATTTTACAGAATGGAAAGTATAACAACTGAGATTATCTAAGCTGTTATAAACGTATTATTCTCCTCTCTTTCTGTGAGGAAAGTTATTGACACGTATTGTAGAAGCCCCCAGCTGAAGGTAATTCAGTAAAACAAAGCTTTAATAGCTTTGTAAGGTTATGTATTAAAAACAAAACAAAAACTGAGTCAGACATAAAATTCACTAAATAGTGATTAATTCAACTTTAGACTTATATTTACGTATAAACAGGTTTAATAATCAGTTATTGGTTTAAAAAGGTAAAATAAATAAAGTTAATTTATCAAAACAAAACAATTAAATTTGTCTACATCGGAAGATCTTAGTTGTAGGTGCACTAAAATGTCCATTTTCTGTGCTGGTATGCTACTTAGCTGACGGTGTGGGGTGTCATGAAATACGTTCGTTGTGTTTTTCTGGTCTTCTCTCCACTCCAGCATAATTATCTACCACTCTTTTTTACGTGCTATTTCTTTCGGTATTTGTTGTTTACGCTTTCATAGTTCAAAGTTTTCTTATGATATTTTGTCCTAATTTTCCACTCCTTAATTTTACCTGATCACGTGACCTATTTGACACTATATTGACTTTGTCTGTGCAGAGAGAAGTTGCCATATTGATTATCGCAGCTCCAGATCGAGTAAGAGCCTACACTGAGCGACATTCCTATCGTTAACCCAGACTTTTTGTCTGGGAAGATTTACAAATCTTGTTTTTCACGTGTTCCACTATGAATGGGCAGATGGTTTTTAAGATATGTTGTCAGTTCGCACATAACGTGCCGGAGGATGTCAATCTTGTGATTAAGACACAGACAGTGAGATAACAAATGCAATTTTGGAACAATGAAAGATATTTAATCACTTCCGCCTAGACCCTGTTGTAAAAAACAATTACAAGGAAATAACATCAGGTAGGAGATTATAATGTTAGATCTGTGAAGTAAAGAGTTTGTAAACATGATAAATACCCACGGAAGTAGAAGACCTTATAAGGTGATGGAGTAGAAAAACAACTTAATGTAGCGGGAGGTTATTTAAATTTATTTATTATGTAAGAGTATGCCAGTAAAGAGTTCTGACCTTACAAGTAATACCCCAGTCTTAGAAATAAGCACTGGTGTATTGTTATCATAACAATAGTCAGACTGTGAAAACCCTGGCCCAGTTGGTAAGAAGTAGTACCAGGATTTAAGGTGTCTCCTCCCTGTGACTATCTTATGATTACTTATATGCTAGGGGATAAGTAAAATGTACATTCACTGAACCCACAAAATGGAAGAAGTGAATAAATCCTCAGGTACAGTTAAAATAGTTTAATAATTGCACTATTATTCTATTTCTACTAGTTGGAAAAAGAGTATACACATATATATAAAAATATTCACACAATTACTATTATTGTCTGTTTAGACTTCAAGATCTTAAATAAGAAAGTTACTGAAATCACTGTTATTAGTCCTTTGAATTTAAGGATAACTGTCATCAGTTGACTGAGTTTATGTATGGTTACTTATTGTTTTCAACTATTGGCTGTTTCACATGTATAGGTGGTCAGTGTCAAACAGGACACTTATCTTTCCAACTTGGTACTGCTGAAACTGTCCTTTGCTGATATCAGACTTGGTAGGCCCAACAGTAGGGATGCCAATGACCAGTTGAAGTTCACTCCTTGGGGTCCTGCACTTTTGTGGGATGGCCTCGGATGAACTACACCGGCTTCTGATACTGGACAGTCTGGTTTGAGTTATTTCATGGAACCTGCAACATATCAGCCTTGGCTAGTATCTGGCTAGACTTGTAGCTGACTAGCACAGATGTCAGACCAGTCAGTCATCAGATGTCACCGTTATACAATCATAGTAAGCAAGGACATCATTTCAGTGATATAGCATTAATATTAACATGTCAATTAAGTGTAACTGACTAGCACATAAGTCAGACAAGTCAGTCATCAGGTGTCAAAGTTATACAGTCATAGCAAGTAACATCATTTCAATGATACAGAATTAATATTAACATATCAGTAATAAACATCATCTGGTTTATTCCGCTCCTATACATCCCTTCATATGCTATAACTTGATCCTTCCAAATCATATCAAGTACAAATTCAAATACTGATGCTATCCTTAGCATCTACACAAAAGTAATACATAAATAAAGAAAGTGAGTGACCACGTGATCAGGTTGCTTTCTACTGAAACTGGCTATAGGACACTCCAGTTTACCAGCTGTAAATGGGTACAACGTTGTGCGCTCGAACTAGGGAAGGCAAAGGCAGCGAGGAAGGGGACTAGTCACCTTAACCTCGTAAACTGGGATCTTCCATGATGAAGGTTCTAACACTTCATTTCCCTATGACAATCTCTGCCATGGGACTGCCTTTATCTTCGTAAGCGATAATGCATTTAATATCGACGAGATACAGCATTAAATATAATAAATATTTTCTATTTGGCTGTGGGGCTAGTTTTGATACGTTTTTGTACAAGCCACCATCTTCCACTAAGCACATGAATAAATCATATTAAAATAATAATACGTTATATCAATGAATATTATACAGGCATATTTTGTGAATTCTAAATGAACCTGTAATACAAAATAAAAGAAATTATTATACAGGATAGCTATCGTAAATTCGCTTACCCTCAGACTCCAGACACTTAGACTGAAATTTTCTGGCGATCCGCTCACACTTCAGATGGATTTAGAGTCGTGGCGTTATCTGCCCTCAGTCTTGTCTCAACCTCTTGCGTTGGGTCTTCTAGCTCAGTTTACCGATCCGCTACTTATACGCAAAGCGCGGACGTATCGGAGAGTACCGACGTCACAGCCTAAACCTAACCTGAAAAATCCTTCCCGAACAGTGATTTCGGCCGATCTGTGCGTCGACTGAAATTTTGCCTTTATCATTCTCGGCATATATAATATCCATATTGTTCCATCTTATCTAGTTTTATACAGCTGATAAAACTCTATCTTCCTATCCATGTAAATTCTCAAACTGTTATTTGTTGATTTTAATATTTAGAACAGAAGTGGGTTTACATGCTTTTAGCGTAACTGTGGGCAGCCGAAATACGCATATATCTCCGTAAATGAGAACTTCCTACCGTTCCATCTTATATGCAGTTATACACCATCCTTCCCTGTACTGAAATGTAAAATCCTTTTCATACGGATTCCCTTCGTTTTATTTTATCGTTGGCGATTTCCTCTGTCCGATATACATTTCGCTGATACGCCGCCATTTTGAAAGCGGTCACTCGATCGTAGATGGGTTTATAAATCTAACTGAACCCATTTGCAATGACTTGAAACCAATTTTGCGACATAGCTCCCCCATATTTTAAGCTGGATGATATCTAGCTTAACTATTGGGTACAAGACAATTGCAAATCGACCATTCCGAGGTTAGTTTTCCTTCTTTCTATCCTCCTCAAGCTCTGTGGGATGGCGACTAAGAAAATCTGCGCCCACATTCTGTTTTCCAATAATATATTCATCCTGTACTATCTCTCTCCTTCCTGTTCGGCTTTTCATCCAGGCTCTTACTGCTGGTGAAACCGGGTCGGTAGGTTTCCCATGAAGTTTACCGCCCTCTTTTCGTTGATAGTTGGATGTGGTTTTCCCTCGCAAATCCGTAGGTGTTTGATTTTCACTACGTGATTTGTTCCTTTTTTCCAGCGCATGGGGTTCAGACTGCAATTGAACCTGTGTGGGATGTTTCCTTTCCCCTCCCGTGCAAATCTCGGGAGTACCCCTGATTGCTGGTTTGCGTGTAGATTTTTGATGAAGACTCTTCCGTCGACTTTCTGAATCTACATAGGTGCACTCTGGACAGGAATTTACATACTGATTTATGTCTTCCGTAATACCTGGCCAGTAGAACTGGGTGGCTATTCTTTGTTTTGTGGCACCATTACCCAGGTGTTCACTCAAAGTTGATATGTGTCCCCAGCCTATAACCTTATTCCTATAGGTGGATGGTACAACAATTTGACCATGACTTTTCGTCCCTCTGCCAGCTTTCCTGTACAAGAGTCCATGTTCCCTATAGAAGTGTCCTTTCCTTGGTGTGTTATGTGTCTTTGACAATTTGCCAAAACAAGGCTTCAACGTGCTGTCTGCTTCTTGAGCCCGTTTCATTTCAGTTGAATGAAATTTTACGTTGGTGTCCCTCTCTATGTTCCTGGAGTCAGCCTTGGTCTGGATTCCTGCCATAACCATAGGTTTTACAGGGTCTCCTAAGAAAACATATTTACGCCCCAACATTAGGGGGTAAAAGGGATCATCTATCACAGCTGCATTTATCTCCCCTTCCACATAGCGACAACTGACATGAATCTTTGCTATGGGTAATGTAAGGGGTGATGTTCCTTTTAGTGGCCCTTGAATCTCTACTGTTTCTGTGGTGATTTGTTCAGGGCACACCAGAGATGCACACACGACTGCGTCATAGGACAAACCTGTGTCATACATTCCTGTGACATGTTTGCCATTCACAGTCACTATCTCCTGGGTAGGTGGGTGATGGAGGCTATTCTGACTCACAGTCAGTTCCTTCCTAACAGAAGTCCTCACCTGTAGACATGCAGCATGATGAAGGGGTTTTTTCCTCCCACATTCATCCGTGTTGTGGTTGCTCATCTTACAAAATTTGCACCACTTAGCTCCCTGTTTGTAGGGTTTATTTTCCTGAGTCTGAGGGTTCTTGTCCTTATTATCAAATCTTTGCTTGTTTCTGTATGGTTGATCCATCTGGTCAAAATCGGTATTCTGCGGTGGTGGCTTATATCCTTCTACCTGCTTCCTTTTTGTTCCTACCAATTCAGCTTGAGCTGCTTGGTATCTCTCTGCACATTTCAAAATGTCTTCCAGCCTCTCTGCTCCTTGTTCCATAAGGAATTTCCTCATTTCTTGAGACATGGAATCTTTCACTTGCTCTAACATAACCATTTCTTTCAGATCCTCGTAGGTTTTCTGATACTTACCTAAACTACTCCATTTCAACAAATACGTTTCTAGCCTAGCTGAGAACTGGTTATATGTTTCTCCAGGTAGAGGTTTAGAAGTTCTAAATTTCTTCCTATATGCCTCAGAGTTCTTTTCATACCGGATCAGTAAGGCTTGCTTTAGTATTTCATAATTTTCCTAATCTTCTTTGGGGAGTTTCAGAAACACATCATATGCAATACCTCTCAATCCCTGGGATAACTTTAGACTCCATTTTTCCTTTTCCAGTCCATATGTAGAGGCTAGCCTTTCATACCTATCCAGGTACGACTCAATTGCGTCCTCCTTTTCAACAAATGGATCTAGGTGGAAGTTCATGGCCCCATTTGCTGTGTTCTGAAAAGAGCTATTCGCAGAATGAGGTGAGCTATTACCATGGGTGATAGTCCCAGCCTGAAGTTCAAGATCAAGCTGTCTCATTTTCAGCTCATGGTCTCTCTCTGCTTGTAACCTCCTTTCTTCTCTCTCAGCTTCTAATTTCTTGGCTTCTCTCTCTGCTTCCAATTCTAATTTCTTGGCTTCTCTCTCTGCTTCTAGTTTCTTCGTTCCTCTCTCCGCTTCTAATTCTAATTTCTTGGCTTCTCTCTCTGCTTCTAATTTCTTGGCTTCTCTCTCTGCTTCTAATTTCTTGGCTTCTCTCTCTGCTTCTAATTTCTTGGCTTCTCTCTCTGCTTCTAATTGCTTTGCTTCTCTCTCGGTGTACTTTTCACATTCCGTCGTGACATACCGGATCAGAGCGTCACCATCCATGCCAAGCTCTTTTCCCACCTGCAGTGTAGCAGACCTAAATTTGACCAAGTCAGCCATGATGTATCTGTAGTCTAGTAGGGCAAGCGATCTTACTCAAACTAATTTACTACAATATAATTAACTTATTTAAAATTAAAGTTAATTAAACTGACTTCACCATATATGAAACAGCTTTCTTTATCTGTACTCAATGGTACTCCTAAAAAATATTATATTTTCTGCTTTTTTATCTCTTTCCAAAAATTTTCATAACAGAAAAAAAAAAATATTCTACACAGCAGAAATAGAAAGTTGGCTCAGGAATATCAAAGATATATCCCGCAGACGAGCCCCCACTGTAGCGGGAGGTTATTTAAAATTTATTTATTATGTAAGAGTATGCCAGTAAAGAGTTCTGACCTTACAAGTAATACCCCAGTCTTAGAAATAAGCACTGGTGTATTGTTATCATAACAATAGTCAGACTGTGAAAACCCTGGCCCAGTTGGTAAGAAGTAGTACCAGGATTTAAGGTGTCTCCTCCCTGTGACTATCTTATGATTACTTATATGCTAGGGGATAAGTAAAATGTACATTCACTGAACCCACAAAATGGAAGAAGTGAATAAATCCTCAGGTACAGTTAAAATAGTTTAATAATTGCACTATTATTCTATTTCTACTAGTTGGAAAAAGAGTATACACATATATATATATAAATATTCACACAATTACTATTATTGTCTGTTTAGACTTCAAGATCTTAAATAAGAAAGTTACTGAAATCACTGTTATTAGTCCTTTGAATTTAAGGATAACTGTCATCAGTTGACTGATTTTATGTATGGTTACTTATTGTTTTCAACTATTGGCTGTTTCACATGTATAGGTGGTCAGTGTCAAACAGGACACTTATCTTTCCAACTTGGTACTGCTGAAACTGTCCTTTGCTGATATCAGACTTGGTAGGCCCAACAGTAGGGATGCCAATGACCAGTTGAAGTTCACTCTTTGGGGTCCTGCACTTTTGTGGGATGGCCTCGGATGAACTACACCGGCTTCTGATACTGGACAGTCTGGTTTGAGTTATTTCATGGAACCTGCAACATATCAGCCTTGGCTAGTATCTGGCTAGACTTGTAGCTGACTAGCACAGATGTCAGACCAGTCAGTCATCAGATGTCACCGTTATACAATCATAGTAAGCAAGGACATCATTTCAGTGATATAGCATTAATATTAACATGTCAATTAAGTGTAACTGACTAGCACATAAGTCAGACAAGTCAGTCATCAGGTGTCAAAGTTATACAGTCATAGCAAGTAACATCATTTCAATGATACAGAATTAATATTAACATATCAGTAATAAACATCATCTGGTTTATTCCGCTCCTATACATCCCTTCATATGCTATAACTTGATCCTTCCAAATCATATCAAGTACAAATTCAAATACTGGTGCTATCCTTAGCATCTACACAAAAGTAATACATAAATAAAGAAAGTGAGTGACCACGTGATCAGGTTGCTTTCTACTGAAACTGGCTATAGGACACTCCAGTTTACCAGCTGTAAATGGGTACAACGTTGTGCGCTCGAACTAGGGAAGGCAAAGGCAGCGAGGAAGGGGACTAGTCACCTTAACCTCGTAAACTGGGATCTTCCATGATGAAGGTTCTAACACTTCATTTCCCTATGACAATCTCTGCCATGGGACTGCCTTTATCTTCGTAAGCGATAATGCATTTAATATCGACGAGATACAGCATTAAATATAATAAATATTTTCTATTTGGCTGTGGGGCTAGTTTTGATACGTTTTTGTACAAGCCACCATCTTCCACTAAGCACATGAATAAATCATATTAAAATAATAATACGTTATATCAATGAATATTATACAGGCATATTTTGTGAATTCTAAATGAACCTGTAATACAAAATAAAAGAAATTATTATACAGGATAGCTATCGTAAATTCGCTTACCCTCAGACTCCAGACACTTAGACTGAAATTTTCTGGCGATCCGCTCACACTTCAGATGGATTTAGAGTCGTGGCGTTATCTGCCCTCAGTCTTGTCTCAACCTCTTGCGTTGGGTCTTCTAGCTCAGTTTACCGATCCGCTACTTATACGCAAAGCGCGGACGTATCGGAGAGTACCGACGTCACAGCCTAAACCTAACCTGAAAAATCCTTCCCGAACAGTGATTTCGGCCGATCTGTGCGTCGACTGAAATTTTGCCTTTATCATTCTCGGCATATATAATATCCATATTGTTCCATCTTATCTAGTTTTATACAGCTGATAAAACTCTATCTTCCTATCCATGTAAATTCCCAAACTGTTATTTGTTGATTTTAATATTTAGAACAGAAGTGGGTTTACATGCTTTTAGCGTAACTGTGGGCAGCCGAAATACGCATATATCTCCGTAAATGAGAACTTCCTACCGTTCCATCTTATATGCAGTTATACACCATCCTTCCCTGTACTGAAATGTAAAATCCTTTTCATACGGATTCCCTTCGTTTTATTTTATCGTTGGCGATTTCCTCTGTCCGATATACATTTCGCTGATACGCCGCCATTTTGAAAGCGGTCACTCGATCGTAGATGGGTTTATAAATCTAACTGAACCCATTTGCAATGACTTGAAACCAATTTTGCGACACTTAATATGTTGTGATGTAGAATATTCTATACGAGGGTAGTGGGAGATAGACCCCTACAAAAATCAGATAGTTATTTGCAGTTGGTTTGGCATCTGAGATGCAAAGATAGACTGCTTTTTATTGGACTTCTCCTCCACGAAGTAATATGGGTGTCTGAGCGAAAACATTCGCTATAACCTAGTGCCTTGTAAGCCTACGTAATTGACTTCAAAATTCGTCACGGATGAATCATAGCCAGGAACACAGAAAATTAGGACCCAAATATAGAACAGGCCAGAGGGCTGGACGAGAATTCTATGAGTAGAAGAGAGTAAACCCAGATAAATCCATCTGCACCTTAAGTTCTAGTATCCTAGTTCGAGTGTACTAAGTTCGACTACTAACCCACCTGAAGAGACGGCATCTTTTATTAGTTGCCCGACAATATTCGAACGTTTTCTGTGCAGCACGCATGTGTTTAATTCACCCGAAAAAGTGGGGTAAGTTGGAATATGTACCTTATCATTTCAAATTCTGCATTTTTGACACGTATAACTTGCTTCCGATTGACAGAGTGGTTAGAGCGCTGGTCTCTCGAGGCAAAAGTACCGGGTTCGATTCACGATATCGACAAGCTTCAGTCTACCTAGCTGTAAATTAGTACCTGACTCTGCACTTAATAAGGGAAGGAAAAGGCAGCGAGGAAGGGAACTGGTCACCCCACCTCTCAATACTGGACCTAGTATAGTGAAAGTCTCTAACACTTCCCTCTTTAAACTAGTTTAAGATGCAGTTATCCCTCAGATAGTGCACTGAATCCTTCTAACTATTTTCCTCACACACATGGGTCTCTATTCGGTTCTGTTGGGGGAAAACCCAATCAGAATTAAGTATAAATGTCACCCCGTGAGGTTCCGTTGGGAGATCCAATTAAGTGTAATGTGTTATCTTTACCCTACCCCACGGTAAGGAGTCTTATTTTTAGTAGGGGTTATCTCACATTCTCATCTAAACATACTCCATAACCATGTTAGGTCTTGCCACTTCCGTGTTACTTGTCATGTTTACCAAAATCACTACATCCCCAATCTTTCCTAATTGTTACGTCTGGTAAATCTCAACCAAGGTGTTACTTTCTTCTCATCTTGTTTATTTCAACAAAGTCATCGGAAGTGTTATATCATTCCTCGTGTTCCAATCCTTTCCAGTCATGCTTACAAAATTATAAAAACATTATCTTTAAATGTCATCTGTTGTTCATATTGGAAAAACCGAGACAACGTTGTTATTTTGCAATTTTCTGCAAGTCATATCTGTGGTGAAGTGGGATGTTATAAATACTTATAGGGAACTTAGTGTACTGACTGAGATCAGCTGTGAAGGTATCTATATCTATTAAGAGTAGTGTATTATAGATAACCTTACTTGCTACCACATATCTATATATCTCAGTCAGAATTATTCTGGAATAGTGTGATGCTACGTTATGTGTCTAGGGTATGAGTATGGTGAAGTGTAAGTCACAACAACAGACAGATAAACAATTTAATTTAATCCACTACTCTTAACAACACTGTGACACTCACATACATATAACACTCTATGAGAATATCTTAAAGAAGTCACTCGTAACTTTTCAATTAACAATATGTATTCATTACTGTCATAAATGTGTATGTGTCCTGATTCAAATACAAAGGAACCAGGAATCACAATCAATTTTAATTACAAGTTATGTACAGAATGTATTAATATGAATCTGGTAGTGACATATATTATTACAAATATCCTATGTGTGTCAGTTGTGTAATAGTAGTATGAGGTAATACTGGTTTGGTTTTGTTCAAGCTCTGTTGGTAGTTGTCATCATGACTTCAATAGTTTGTCTTAAGGAAATTAGTATTGGAGATGTTCTCAGTTCCTGATATTAAGACAATTAATTTCCCCTCTTAATATTATTTTTACAAAGTCATTTCAAGATGAGGGGACATAATGTTGAGCTCAGCTGGCCAATTCGCTTATCTGGCGTGATGGCGGCAGGAAAGGACTCCTCTGCTCGAATTCTCCTCTGGGCTCAGGAGACACCTCACTGATAGCTAAAAAGACCAAGGAGTATGCTGTCCGACTCTGGATTCAGCAAAGCTCTGACCAGGTGCTGCTCACTACCATCAAGACCACGGTCCCTGAAATCAAGAAGGATGTACCTTCTACTTCATAACTAACTTAAACTCTCTTGTTACACTGATCACAACACAGCACAAACATTGAGTTCAGAGCATTAGGCCAACTGTCAGCTTCATTTGAAATACTTTATTCCAGTATTACCCTTCTTAATGGTTACTACGCCTCTGCAATTCCAGCATTATTTCTTTCTATTCAATCATCCAGGTGTCAGTGTACTATTTGGCCATTCCATGCCGTTTGACTTTCCTCCGACACCCTCTGTTCCGGCTGGAGCATTATAGGCTTTATCTCCTGTTTGCCACTGAACTACACATATATATACAGGCATAAATTAACAATTTACATTCAATTTTCATTAAAAGATATTGAATGGTTCAAGCTTACCACAATTCATACGAATAAACACAGATACGTTGATTAGCAATGAATTCTGGCACAAACTGGCACAAATTCCCATCTGCTTATCTTCCAGGCTTTTATTTAGCAAAATATAAGCTGGCTTCAACGCACTGATGCTTTATCAAGCTTATTTAAACAAGTGGTTTCGAACTAACGCTCCCAAGTGTGTATATCAGCGAGTCTGACCAATGAGCCCCGTTTCGACAAGTGTTTGAAAAAATGTTACCCTTCCCCGTCTCCCCTGACAACGAAAGATAGTATTTATAGTCCGACCAATCGTGGTTAGGCTTTCATTTGTTGCGCTCCAATCAATTTGGAGTTTACATGGTAGGCTATTTCTGTAACGTAAATTTTTTTCAAACACGTTAAAAAAAAATCTTATGAGCAGAAATGATTTTATGCTGTCAGGCACCCCCAATATTTTATTCTGGGTATAATTTATTAATTCCTGGACTATTTGCGTAACGTTTTACATATTATTTGTCAGCAAGCCCTAAGGAACCCAAAAATACAAATTTAAAGGAGCTACGTGGCTGCGTTCAAAATATGCAATTTCTTCTACCTCCTGTTTCGAAGATGTGCTGTCTGGGTACTGTTATGTTTTCAACCGTAAACCCATCTAATGTTGTCTTTCCTAATAAGAGATTTCAGGATTTATAAACCTAACTCTGGGAAAGGGTAGTGTATTTTATCACTGTCCGTCTGAAAAAAAAATTAGTGCATGTAGACTTACACGCGTGATGGCAGCATTTGTGTATCGCGCGACGCGTGTTGCATGCGTTCCTGATTTTCAGCCCTCCCCTCTCTCTTTATCCTTTTGTCCATCTGTTCGTTCGTTTTGGTAACGCAGTGTAGAAAAAGACATGAATGGAATTTAAAATTTAGGTCATTACGCAGGGCCTCTCAATGCTTTTCCAAGAAATACAGCACACGTTTCATTGAAGAAAGCGGGTAATAATACAGTAAGCTTTTACTATCAACGTGAAAGCGTTACAATTTGCAGACGTAGCAGAAAACAAGGGGGATTTCGAGTACATTCCTTGTGACAGCACTGTTATTTTTCCATTGCTCTTCTCTTTATTAATTTTATTTGTTAGGCTTCATATTTACTTGATAATTTATATATGTGGATTAGAATATTCCACGACACCTCCCCTCTTAAAACAGACATTATATGTCAGTCCTTTATTCTATATACACATAGAGAAATTTATTATTATGTCTGGTGTTTACGGTGATTCTCATCACACGGATGGCGGCTTAAAAAATCCGCTCCCAAATTGGTTTTTCCAGATATATACTCAATGCTAAAATTATATGGAGCCAGAAGCAAAGACCATCGGAGTAACCTAGAGTTCTCATGCTTAGCCTGTGCTAAAAACGATAAAGGTTTGTGATCTGTTTGCAACTTAAATGCCTTCCCATATAGATAAATATTGAATTTCTTTATTGCCCATATTACTGCGAGACATTCCTTTTCGCTAGTTGAGTAGTTGATTTCAGCTTTATTCAACTTTCTGCTAGCATATGCCACTGGGCTTAATTCCCCATCCAATGCATCTGATTTCTGTAGAAGAGTTGCACCCAGCCCAATATTACTTGCATCCGTCCTTACTATGAATTCTTGACTTAAGTCAGGTAATTTCAAAATGGGTTTACTTGTGAGCTTTTCCTTCAATTCTTGGTAAGTCATTTCACATTGTGGTGTCCATGTAATGCGATCTGGATGTCCTTTACGTGTCAATTCAGTTAACGGTGCACATATGGAATTAAAGTTTTTGATATACTTCTGGTAGAAACCACATAATGAGACAAAGGATCTCACGTCCTTCTTGGTTTGTGGTCTCGGGGCTTTCTGTAGTTTCTCTAAATTCTTTGGGTCAGGGGTCATGTTTCCCTGATAAACTGTGTGTCCCAAAAATTCCAATTCTTTACATCCAACGCAACATTTGGTTGGTCGGGCTGTTAAATTTGCCTCCCTAAGTCGATCAAACAGCATGTTCAGAGAGTCAATGTGTTCCTCAAATGTTTCTGTTGCTATAAGGATATCATCCATAAAATTTGTTATACAGGGATTATTCAGAGGATCCAATAATTTTCTCATCATTCTAGAGAAGACACTAGGCGCATTCTTCAATCCAAATGGCAATCTATTAAACTCATAGTGTCCTTCTGAGGTACTAAAAGCTAGGTATGGTCTAACCTCAGGCTTTACTGGAATCTGATAGTATCCTTTACTCAGATCCACTTTTGAGAAATATTTAGCTTTATTTAGTCTGGCAAACAGCTGATTTGTATCCGGCAATGGATCCACCTGTCCTTCTGTAATAGCATTCAGTCTCCTGTAATCTATACAGAGTCTATGTTCTCCAGAGGGCTTCCTTAAGAGTACCACCCCGGAACTATACGAAGACTCACTGTGCGAAATAATTCCTTCCTTCAACAGATAGTCTATCTCTTCCTTCAAAGCTTTCTCCTTAGCAAACGGAATCGAATATGGTTTCATACAGACAGGTGTGGAGTCTATTAGTTTCATATCATATTCCAATAGGTTTGTATGTCCTGGTCGGTCTGTTAACACCTCTGCATGATTATTTAGAACCTGTTGCACTCTCTCTTTCTGAGTTTTCGTTAAATGTGTACTGATTTTCACCTGTGCTGCTGTCTCACAGGGGTGTAATGGATATTCAAATGATGAAAGTGGTTCCTTTTTCATCTCCATGGCGATGGACAAGGTCAACAAGTGTGTCTCTTCCTGATGTTCTCTTTCCAAATATTTCTTCAGGAGATTCACATGATAGATTTTTTCTTTCCCCTTCTTATCTATCTTATAATTTGTTCTAGACACCTTCTCTAGAACTGTATATGGACCCTGCCATCCAATTTGTAACTTATTCTGACTCTCAGGCAAAAGAAGCAGTACTTTCTCTCCCACAGCCAAATTTCTGTCTTTCGCCTTCCTGTTATAATAGGCAGCATGTTTCTTCCTGGCTTGTTTCAAATTTTCATTGGCAAGTTTCCAGCCAGTTTTTAACCGAGTGGTCAGCTCATTCACATATTGATATGAAGATGTAATGTTTTCCTCTGCCTTTTCATCAGTCCACGTTCTTAACAAAGCTACATATGGACCTTTAATTGTGTGGACCTATTTGTCCATGCACCGGTATGGTCTCTTCCACTCGAAGCTTTATAGTGATGATTTTTCCTCCCAGAATTTTCATTCACAAAACGACCGCTACCAATTTTTCTTTTGGGGCTGTCTCCCCTCTTAAAATTCTTGATGAGAGATTTCCTCTCTACATCCTCTTCCTCCAGTTTGTTTAAGTCCGATTGAGGGATTGTCGGCTTATCCTGGGGTAAGACATCTTTTTGCACTCTCCGCATAGTGGCCATTGTAAAACAGTTAAGTGAAGCTTGTCCGTGAAAAGGGGCTTCCCATTCCATTTGGTCCACTTTATCAAATTTATTTTTCTTTTTATTATCAGGCCTAATTTTGCCCCGTGGCGTGTCCAGGTCCTGATCCATATTCCCACTTGTGGGTGTTCCCTCATGTGCTATGCTACACCTTTCTACAAAATTCTCAATGTCCCATCTTGCTTTGGGCCAATAATAATTGTGAGCCACCTTTTGAATGATGGTACCTATTTTCTCATGGTCCCCATCTGGTTTCACATGTAGGCTCCTTATTAATTCTGTCCTGTATCTTTTTGGAAGAACCAGCTGTCCGTGACCATGGGACCTAGCTCCAGTCTTCCTATACATCAACTTGTTTTTCATGTAAAAATCTCCCTTGCCTGGAGTTGTATGACAAGTTGACAATTTTCTGAAACAAGGCTTGAGTGTTTTATCCCCAGCCTGTGCCTTCCTCATCTCTTCTGGAGTGGTATCTAACATAATATCCTCCTCCTGTCTTGAGGTCGACCTGACCTGAAGGGTTGCCATATACACAGGTTTCCTTCTGCAACGGTCAGTGTCATGATTGTCCATCTGACAATTTTTACACCACCTTTTTCCTTGGTTGAAAGATTTTCTTTCATCATATTTCCTTTCATCGAATTGTGGGAATTTATTTTTATTTTCATACCGTGGCCTATCAAATTGGTGCTTACCTTTATTTTGATCCTTAGGATCAAATTTATTAAAGTTCTGTGGTGCCCTAAAGTTATCCACTTGTTTCTTTTTATTACCTGTTACCTCTGCTTGAGCTGCTTGATACCTTTCAGCAACATTTAGCAACTCACCCAGCCTCTCTGCACCTTGTTCCATGAGAAACTTTCTCAGGTCTGGAGCCATGGACTCTCTTAGTTGCTCTATAAGGACCATTTCCTTAAGATCTTGGGTTTTCCCCAGAGACGTCCATTTCTCCAAGTATGTCTCTATTCGTGCAGAGAACTGGTGATAGGTTTCACCTGACAGTAGTTTAGCATTCCTAAATTTTTTTCTATAAAATTCTGCATTCTTTTCATATCTTAACAAAAGAGCCTGTTTTAGCATGTCATAATTTTCCTGATCACCTCTGCTCATTTTTGCAAAAACTTCATAAGCTGCCCCACGAAGTCCCTGAGATAACTTTAAGCTCCACCTTTCTCTCTCTAACCCATACGTGGTAGCTAATAGTTCATACCTATTTATATAGCTCTCAATATCATCGTCTTTCTCAACAAAATGATCTAAATGAAAGTTCATAGCTGAGGTTGAGGCTCCTTGAGTAAATGTAGCATCAGAGGCAAAGGGACTGGCACCATTTTCAGGAGCATGGCCTTGAAACTCAAACTCCCTTAGTCGTAACTCATGTTCCCTTTGTAATCTTTTCTCCTCCTTTTCTGCTTCCCTCTCTGCAGTCAATCTTCTTTCTTCTGCAGCTAATTTCTTCTCTTCTCTTTCTGCTTCCAATTTCTTAGCCTCAGCCTCAATCTGCAACCTCTTAGTCTCAGCCTCAGCCTCAAACTGTAACTTCTTAGTCTCAGCCTCAGCCTCAAACTGTAACTTCTTAATTTCCCTTTCAGCCTCTAACCTTCTTTCGGCTTCAAACCTTCTTTCTTCGCGTTCAATAAATTTGTCACATTCCGTCGTGACATAGGCAACCATAACTTGCCCATCTAATCCTAACTCTTTTGCAGTCTGAACCGCAGCAGATCGAAATTTGGCCAGGTCCGCCATTGTCTATCAGGTAACTTTATATAATGTCTAACCAACAATTCAATCTCTAATGGACAACACAGGCACCGTGAGCTCAACCTTATTTAATTCCACCCAAGGATACCTTTTAATTCTTATATTCCCTGAAGTGAATTATCCCCAATATTTTTAATAGTTAAAGATTCAAAATCCCAAGAGCGAGACCCCAATATATGTGGTGAAGTGGGATGTTATAAATACTTATAGGGAACTTAGTGTACTGACTGAGATCAGCTGTGAAGGTATCTATATCTATTAAGAGTAGTGTATTATAGATAACCTTACTTGCTACCACATATCTATATATCTCAGTCAGAATTATTCTGGAATAGTGTGATGCTACGTTATGTGTCTAGGGTATGAGTATGGTGAAGTGTAAGTCACAACAACAGACAGATAAACAATTTAATTTAATCCACTACTCTTAACAACACTGTGACACTCACATACATATAACACTCTATGAGAATATCTTAAAGAAGTCACTCGTAACTTTTCAATTAACAATATGTATTCATTACTGTCATAAATGTGTATGTGTCCTGATTCAAATACAAAGGAACCAGGAATCACAATCAATTTTAATTACAAGTTATGTACAGAATGTATTAATATGAATCTGGTAGTGACATATATTATTACAAATATCCTATGTGTGTCAGTTGTGTAATAGTAGTATGAGGTAATACTGGTTTGGTTTTGTTCAAGCTCTGTTGGTAGTTGTCATCATGACTTCAATAGTTTGTCTTAAGGAAATTAGTATTGGAGATGTTCTCAGTTCCTGATATTAAGACAATTAATTTCCCCTCTTAATATTATTTTTACAAAGTCATTTCAAGATGAGGGGACATAATGTTGAGCTCAGCTGGCCAATTCGCTTATCTGGCGTGATGGCGGCAGGAAAGGACTCCTCTGCTCGAATTCTCCTCTGGGCTCAGGAGACACCTCACTGATAGCTAAAAAGACCAAGGAGTATGCTGTCCGACTCTGGATTCAGCAAAGCTCTGACCAGGTGCTGCTCACTACCATCAAGACCACGGTCCCTGAAATCAAGAAGGATGTACCTTCTACTTCATAACTAACTTAAACTCTCTTGTTACACTGATCACAACACAGCACAAACATTGAGTTCAGAGCATTAGGCCAACTGTCAGCTTCATTTGAAATACTTTATTCCAGTATTACCCTTCTTAATGGTTACTACGCCTCTGCAATTCCAGCATTATTTCTTTCTATTCAATCATCCAGGTGTCAGTGTACTATTTGGCCATTCCATGCCGTTTGACTTTCCTCCGACACCCTCTGTTCCGGCTGGAGCATTATAGGCTTTATCTCCTGTTTGCCACTGAACTACACATATATATACAGGCATAAATTAACAATTTACATTCAATTTTCATTAAAAGATATTGAATGGTTCAAGCTTACCACAATTCATACGAATAAACACAGATACGTTGATTAGCAATGAATTCTGGCACAAACTGGCACAAATTCCCATCTGCTTATCTTCCAGGCTTTTATTTAGCAAAATATAAGCTGGCTTCAACGCACTGATGCTTTATCAAGCTTATTTAAACAAGTGGTTTCGAACTAACGCTCCCAAGTGTGTATATCAGCGAGTCTGACCAATGAGCCCCGTTTCGACAAGTGTTTGAAAAAATGTTACCCTTCCCCGTCTCCCCTGACAACGAAAGATAGTATTTATAGTCCGACCAATCGTGGTTAGGCTTTCATTTGTTGCGCTCCAATCAATTTGGAGTTTACATGGTAGGCTATTTCTGTAACGTAAATTTTTTTCAAACACGTTAAAAAAAAAATCTTATGAGCAGAAATGATTTTATGCTGTCAGGCACCCCCAATATTTTATTCTGGGTATAATTTATTAATTCCTGGACTATTTGCGTAACGTTTTACATATTCTTTGTCAGCAAGCCCTAAGGAACCCAAAAATACAAATTTAAAGGAGCTACGTGGCTGCGTTCAAAATATGCAATTTCTTCTACCTCCTGTTTCGAAGATGTGCTGTCTGGGTACTGTTATGTTTTCAAACGTAAACCCATCTAATGTTGTCTTTCCTAATAAGAGATTTCAGGATTTATAAACCTAACTCTGGGAAAGGGTAGTGTATTTTATCACTGTCCGTCTGAAAAAAAAAAATTAGTGCATGTAGACTTACACGCGTGATGGCAGCATTTGTGTATCGCGCGACGCGTGTTGCATGCGTTCCTGATTTTCAGCCCTCCCCTCTCTCTTTATCCTTTTGTCCATCTGTTCGTTCGTTTTGGTAACGCAGTGTAGAAAAAGACATGAATGGAATTTAAAATTTAGGTCATTACGCAGGGCCTCTCAATGCTTTTCCAAGAAATACAGCACACGTTTCATTGAAGAAAGCGGGTAATAATACAGTAAGCTTTTACTATCAACGTGAAAGCGTTACAATTTGCAGACGTAGCAGAAAACAAGGGGGATTTCGAGTACATTCCTTGTGACAGCACTGTTATTTTTCCATTGCTCTTCTCTTTATTAATTTTATTTGTTAGGCTTCATATTTACTTGATAATTTATATATGTGGATTAGAATATTCCACGACAATATCCACGAATCAAACATTCATTATCTTCATTCTCCAACATAAATTTGGGTTTGTCGTCAATTGCCGGCCGATGAAAAGAAGATACCTGTTTATCTATCACTCGTTCTTCTGGCTTAAACGATACAGATGTCACTAAATGTAGACTAAATCTTTATTGTTCCATCTGGTTAGCGATGCCAGCCTCCTGCGAACAAAAGATAACATGTCCTGCGGTGAGGTCAACCGGGTTGGGTGACGAGGTGTGACAAGATAATATCGCTAGGTGAAGCGAAAAAGTACGATAAGGAGCGGGCGAGAATGAAGAGAAAGAATGGCAGAGTAACACTGACGGAGAGCAGTGGCGAAAGAAAAATTAAACGAACGAAATACGACGCATTTCGTCACACTTGCCATTTCCACACAGCTGTACATATAACAAAAGACTTTTCTATACTTTCACATAAGGCGAAACTTTATTTTTAAATGTTGAGACATTATATTCCTTTGTGCTCCTTGCGGGGCATAGAGCCACCACTGCAGCTCGTACTCTTTCATGAAGTCTGCACCAAGGATACACATGCTCTTGCAGTGGTGATTTCTGTGTAATTTGTTTTATATGATGAAGTTGCCAGTCCCATGCACAATCTCGTATTAGTCGCCTCGTACGACACGCCTGAGGGGGCAGTAATCCTATTCTTTCTGTCTCATCAGAGATTCCTGCGAACTACACGGGACAACAGTATGTACAAGTGTATTTAAAACGTTGGCACAGCTGTACACCAAAAGTGTACACAATTGTACTTATAGAGTTAACAAAGCTGTACGATGCTAAGTTAACAGATACGATTAAAGGCGGACACGGCTTTAAGGAGAAAGTTGACAGAAGTGTGCCTACGACGATGGCACAGCTGCAACAAATAATAAGCTGACTAAGCTGCACGTTAGCAGCTGACAGAGAAGATTGACAAGCCTGATACAGCTATATTTACAACGTTGTCACTGTTGGACTCAAATAGCTGATACAACTATACTTATAAGGTTGGCGCAGCTGTACTCAAGCTGTTCTACAGTTACTACAAGGCTGAGACAATTGTAATTATGAAACTGGCACTTACCCTGGAGTATCGGCTGGACATTGTACGCGTTACAAAGGGTGCCCACGAGGAGAAATTTTAATGTGAAGTTAAATGAATGTGACCTATAAAACTCCTTTGGTTAAGGCTGCAAATGCTGTATCATTTATCCATAACACTCGTATCTGCTCTATGTTACTAAACTTCGTCAATAATTCTCGAACACCCGTGTGTTACTGAAAAATCATCCGCGTATCGTGGTTTGAGAAACCCTAGTCTAGACTGTATCATCCCATCAAGATTAATGTGAATAATGTGTGGGGTACACGACTTGCCTGGTGCCGGACTGCTCAAGCTGCTCAAAGAAAACGATATTTGCAGATCCTGTTGTACTAACTTTCACGCGAGACATGATAAACCACTACGGGAAATTTACAGACGTGAAACCAATTTGAAAGCAAAGTAGAGATTCTATATCGCGTTGGAAACCATTCCACATTATACGTTCATAAATGGTCGCTGAAGAAATGAATAGTAACATATCGTGGTAATCAGGGTTGTGCAGTCGGCAAAAAAAAAAAAAAAAATTTCCGACTCCGGGAATTGTAGAAGTCCGACTCAGGCTACAGTTTTTTTTTTAAACTAGTGATATGGCATAACATTATGCCCTTATATGGAGTTATATGTATATGTATGAATACATGGCTTTTGTAGACTACATTTTATAAACTATTCATTCATTCATACGGTAGTACAAAATAACAAATCATCCACACCTGCACACAAATGACTGCTTTACCAAACACCATAAGGGAAAATACTCTTATGTTAACAATGACGGGAAAATTGATAGTGTATATAGTTTATTTTCATTTCTTGTGTGCTTTTTCTGAATGTGCCAACAAATTTCCAATTGTGATAACTTTATTTATGATCAGAAGCAACTGAAATTTTCCATCATTATGTAAAAATGGATGTACTTTAACGCGAAAGTGGTTTTAGGAGTTCTACTGCGTTAAAATGTTATTTCAAAATTTTAAAGCGCCCCCTCCCTTGCATGTATCAAATGTGGATCTGCCTTAACTTAAGTCTCGTAAAACTCGGATTCGGAGTCGGGACATTTTTAATGAGAAATTAACCTGCCTTAGTCCCCTAATCACTTTTCCTTTGGCATTTATACAGCGTGTCTGCAAGATAATTTCAAATTTTAAGATATGCTGAAGACATACACTTGTGCAGGAAAATTAACACATAATTTTTTTTTTCGTTCCACGTTTGAACACAAGGGGGAAAAGGGGGCACTCTTGCTGCCACCAATTTCTAAAATTCTATAGTGTGCTGTCGTCTTCAGTTCCGCCCATGGTAGCCCCAGTCGCCTTAGCTTTCTAGACAGTTTGTGTCTCTCCTTCTACATACACACACACACACAGACACACTCTCTACAGTTTGTGTCTCTCCTTCTACATACACACACACACACAGACACACTCTACAGTTTGTGTCTCTCCTTCTACATACACACACACAGACACACTCTCCACAGTTTGTGTCTCTCCTTCTACATACACACACACAGACACACTCTCTACAGTTTGTGTCTCTCCTTAATGCCCCAATGATGCGATTGTGCGTGATGCCACACCGCACATTAACCTTTGGACTATCTCGCTGAACCTTCCTGGCCTCACGAGGGTGTTCTGATCCCCAAATCCCGACACTGTGTCTATTTAGCTTTCCTGAGACATGACATGTTGCCTCATCACTAAAACAGATACGTTTAAAAAAATAAGTGTTCATCTTCATTAAGGTGGTTCACTGACAGCAAACTTTTTTCAAATACGTCAATTAAACATTCCAAACTTACTCTTTATTATGCAACAAACTGCACAGAGCTACCTCTTCATTTGTATTTTTAACAAATGTTTTAAATTGTACAGAGACTGTGGACACCCTGTAAGGTAAAGGAAAATACGTATATACATACACATGCTAGTGAATGTCTGCAATTTTAGACATGATATTATTGGTAACTCCGCCTAGGCCGGTCCCAAGTCCGGCTGAAAAAGGAGGAGGGCGGCCTGCATGGAGGCCGTAAGGAGGCAGCCCCTCCACTATGCAAAGGCACAACAGGCCAATCACCTGTTTGCTTTTAACTTTTGATTATGAGAACTACAAGAGAAAAAACCGGACTGATTCTAATGGCGACGAACTGGAACGGAAGACAGCCGATAGGATAGTCTGGCGCTCTCTCTTCCAAACCTCTACACCTCACGGTAGAAGGGGAACGACTAAGTAAGTAAGTAAGTAAATATTATTGGTAACCTGTAACGTCTGATCCACAGAAAAAGGCAGATGCATGGGCCTTTAGACAAACAGTATGTAAATATTTAGTGGGTTTTTGTGTTTTGTTTACAGATGATCTCGTAAATTAAAAGTAAAGTGAAATTTCATGCGCACATAAGAGAAAATTGTGGACGATTTGTATTTGTTTTCTAAATGTATATTATAATGTACGGAATGAGTAAAAAAAAATATAGAAAATTGTTGTAATGTTCATGGCAGTCAGAGAATGAAAGATAGATGTAGAAAAACCGTATAGAGAAAACAAAATAGGGTGTGTGGTAAAAGGAAAGATAGATATAGGAAAACTCTATAGAGGAAAAAAGGCGTGCGGTAGAAGGAAAGATAAAGGGCTAGAAGAAGAGTAACCATTTATAACTGCTCATCTTATAAATGTGCGTACTAAGACAATTAGAGGTATTGCTGTCTATATAACCAGCGCTTGTCTCTCGTGGAAAAGTTACTGGATTCCGTGATTGAAACCTGGTAGCGTCACGGTCCAATCTACCCAGCTGTAAATGGGTACTAGACTGCTCTTGAGTTAGGAAGGGCGATGGCAGGGATGAAAGGAACTAGTCAGCCAGCCTCAGAAAGCTGGACTAATACAGGGACGTTTTTGACCATTCATTTCCCTAAGGCAGTTTCTGCTATGGGACTACATTTTGCTGTTGAAATGATGGCGTAATGGGATTGTCAAGTGACACCACACCGACGCTAGTACACATTAACTTGAGTTCTTCGCAAGATGTTGGAGAAGGATGTTTTTACGCTATTTCTGATCGTTTCCTTACTAAATAAATTTGATATTTGGAGTACCTTCTCTGACTATGTCCGTAATAAATATCTGTCTTAAACGAGATGCATCCTCTGACTGCCTATGTACTTGTACTAAATATCTATGCTAAACGGCGCGCCTTCTCTGGTTGTTTCCGTACTAAATATCTATCCTAACGCGTAAATTCTTTACTGCTTGCATTATAAATATGTGTGCTAAATGATGCACCTTCTCTGGTTGTTTCTGTACTAAATATCTGACCTAACTGGCGTACATTATCTGACTGCTTGCATTATAAATATCTGTGCTAAACGACGCTACTTCTCCTCTGACTGTTTCCGTACTAATATCTATGCCAACTGGAGGACATTCTCTGACTGTTTCCATACTAAATATATGTGCCAATCGGAGTACCTTCTCTGACTGTTTCCATTCTAAATGTATGTGCCAATCGGAGTACCTTCTCTGATTGTTTCTATACTAAATATATGTGCCAATCGCAGTACCTTCTCTGACTGTTTCTATACTAAATATATGTGCCAATCGCAGTACCTTATCTGACTGTTTCTATAGTAAATATATGTGCCAATCGCAGTACCTTCTCTGATTGTTTCTATACTAAATATATGTGCCAATCGCAGTACCTTCTATGATTGTTTCTATACTAAATATATGTGCTACTCGAAGTTCTTACGTTTCATCGTGTTATTGTCGTGAGTGTGTATAATTCATAATTCGAGTATTTGTCGAATAAGACAAATTGAGTGAACTGCAGGATTTATAGAGAAAACACAGATAAGGTGTGAAATTAGGGAGAACTTAAGACGACCTGGAAGGAGGTCTATTAACGCTATCACTCTTTCCAAGCCCACAACTCACTTATGTAGTCTTAAGTATCACCCGCTCTCTCTTCTTTCTCACAGACAGATAGATAAATAGTAAGAGCTTAAATAGGTATGGATGAAGGTCGTGAACAGCGCATTAACAAAAGGTTAACATTTATTAAAGTTCTCTTTAGCTTGTATAGAAGAAAATAATAAAAATCTCAGCACAACAATAACTGATCAAATAACAAAGTTAACAATTACATCAATTCATACATCAAGGAACAAACCAACAGTAGGCCCCGACAGGGAAAATAAACAAAGAGTTAACAATCCTTCCGCTTCTGTGGAAAAAATACAAAATAGTCAGCGTCATTATGTCTCTGCTCATAGCTGGGGATACTTTATAAATCCACTGAAGACACTATCCATGCGCCGTGTTCACACAAAAAAACAAGATAGGCTGTAGATTAACTATGTCTATATTCTGACCACTAATACACGCCAGGTCCGTACTGACCAGAAGACATGACAAATCGAGGTCAACTCAGGGCAACCTTCTGCATCGGCGCTCTTATCCGGCGCGGCGAATTATAACAGGCGTGCTTCGTATATGGTACTTGATGCGTAATCCGATTGAGTCTGGTTTGAGACCTTTTGTTGGAACTGCGTACTCCGTTTAAAAACACAGTAAGATAATTTCAATTAAGCTAGCGATGATGTGTCGATGGACATGCTGGATGCCACTAAGCTCTGACTTGTACTAAAAAGGCGAGTAGGAAACCACTACTGCACAATACTTGACGTCAGGCTGAGTCGTTGGTTCTACACTGCCTTGAAGAGTATTCACGTAATTCCTCCTCCCCCCGCTTAGTGAGGAGGTTAAGCGAAATATAGTTGACAGGTTGATGACACACGTCGTGTTATCTGCTTACTGGAAAACCGTTTGGCAGAAGGGAGATGGTGCATGCCCTCCGTTGTGTCCGTGTAGTCCTTTGCTTTAACAGTGCGGGGTTAGCTGGAACCCGAGATACCAAGAATTTTAGCGACACGGTCGAATCTTATGCTCACAATTGCATGTGTCTCATTCGGATTATTCTCGGGTTTAGTTTGTTAACGAGTGTCAAGACAATAGCTTCTATCGGGCTATATAGTCTAGAAAGGTACGCTGACCTAGCCATCTGCGTTCGCATGCTTTGTGCAGGTGTTCAGGCCACGCCGCTTTCCAGCGTAAGCCCGAGTGACATAAACATTAGTCTAGAATCTACATCAGAGGCACCAAAATTCCCTGTAATTCCTAACGTTACCCATCTTTCAAAGGGTTGACTCTCTGCGCGCCCAACTACAAGAGCCCCTTTATTAAGGCTGCCGCCCGTGCGTCGGCTAGAGTGGTCAAAACGTTATTATGTGTGAGTAACGTCCCTTGGGCTGGCGTACTACAAACATGCACGCAGGTATGTCTTATGCAATGTTATCGTACATTGAATAAGAGCCGACCACAGAGGACTGAGCAATGAATTTATAATGAGGGCCAGAAGCGAAATCAAAAGCCAGACACGCCTTGAGGTGGGGGGTCTGAGCGGAAAATAATAAGACTACGGCCGCGACAGAAGAGTTTAAAAAAAAAACTAAAGTTCATATAGCCGGTAGGAATAGAAAAATTTAAAGAGTAAGGCCAGGAGAGAGGCTGGGACGGATTGGACAATTCAAATTTACTGTAAATTCGCGACAGATGCCCACCGTTCAAGTTCGTGATCCACGGACTAAGAGCAGTAATTTGATTTTTCCACATTCGTCCGCTTATGTCCGTGAAGTACCCTATTCTTATTAAAGCCGGTCTCTAAATCTATCTGATCTTCTGGCTTACTGAATTGAGTGGCTACAAATCTTCCTTTCTTTCCTCTGTCTATCAGTCGCTCTGTGAATAGCAGTTTGCTTGCCCAATCAGCCAGGTTACATTTTCTTTTTCTACCTCTACGGCCAGGAGTGAAATGCCCCTGAACATGACGACGATCTGATAACTCGCTCAGCCGGCCTATTATAGGGATAAATACCCGTAACGCGTCAGATTGACAGCGCCGTTTTACCCCACTGACTACCTCTGGTGAAGGAGCTGTCATGCCCTTTTCAGGGCAGCTCGGCCACCTTTGGTCCAAACCTGGCATCCAGCTCTCACCTGTGGCTCCTCGTAGCTGTCAGCATGCGACAGCGGCCACACCCCGGGCAACGGCTTTGACAGGCCGGCTAAACTAGGTGAGGGTAGCCGACTGGTTATAAACCTTCGGTGAGTTAGGGTCTGCCTACCCATGCATGCGAAGAATGGATTCGATAGACTGCGCGGAAGAAACCACCTATTGGTTCAACGGGCATGACGGCGATTACCAGCAACGCGCTGTGGAGCGTAAGGAGCACGGCGAGGCACGTAGAAAGCCCTGGTCATCCACTGCACCTGACTTCATCTCCAGTCGTCTTGACTTGTCTTGCCACTGGATTCAGATGGACCCAGGCGAGAGAATGAGGTGGACGAACTGCGCAACTCTTCCTCACTTTAATCCAAATCACTGCGCAAGTCACTCTTTCATCCATTCATCCATCCACTCACAACAAGTCCTGTGGCGATGGGCGAGCGGCGAAGCGGCAGGCGTGGGTACGCTGGCAGTCGTAGTCGCAGACCTACACACAGGCGGCTCAGGCCATATGGTCGTCTTCCACTGATCGGAGCAGCAGTGGGATTCGGCAGCCCCCTGAGTGTCTGAGCAGCCCTCTTTAGGAAAGCACTGCTCACCTTCATGGCATGAGGAAGGCGCTAGAAAAGGTGCCCTAAACATTGCCTGCTCCACCATTACCTAACCAGCTTACCGCGGTTGGTGGGTACCCTACTTCAGCGGGCGACACATAAGAAAAAGAAAGGACAGATTTTCCCCCCTCATTCTAGGCGCATGGAATGTGCGCACTCTCCTTGACAAAGACTTTAACGCAAACAGACCTGAGAGGCGAACTGCCCTGATTAGGAGAGAACTGGCCAGATACAACATTGACATAGCAGCACTGAGTGAAACTCGACTTGCAGGCGAGGACCAACTTGGCGAAAAGGGTGCAGGTTATACATTCTATTGGAGCGGAAGAGGATCTGAAGAAAGACGAGAAGCTGGGGTTGGATTTGCAATCAAAACAGCACTTGTTGGCAAGTTAGCGGGGCCCCCAAAGGGAATAAATGACCGACTCATGACAGTCAAGATCCCCCCTGCTTTATGGAAGAAAACATGCCACCATCATTAGCGCGTATGCACCAACTATGACAAACCAGGATGACGTCAAGGATAAGTTTTATGAAGAACTACATGCAGTCATTGCATCAGTTCCTAAAGCAGATAAGCTCATAATTCTTGGTGACTTTAATGCAAGAGTAGGCTCAGATAACATCTCCTGGAATGGCACTATTGGAAAGTACGGCGTGGGTCGCTGTAACAGCAATGGACTTCTTCTCCTCCAGACTTGCGCGGAACATGACCTCCTTGTCACCAACACCATTTTTTCGACTTCCTACCCGCAACAGGACCTCCTGGATGCACCCTCGCTCAAAGCATTGGCACTTAATTGACTATGTAATTGTTAGGAAGAAGGACAGGCAAGATGTCCGGGTGACCAAGTCTATGTGTGGTGCTGAATGCTGGACTGATCATCGCCTCATTGTGTCTAAACTTAAAATTCGTATCCAACCAGCCAGGCGCCCTCAGGGGAAGAAAACTCATAAAAGGCTGGATGTCACCAAACTAAAGAAGACAAAAATCAAACAGTCATTTACTGACACCCTAGAAGACCGTCTCAAATCTATCTCGTTAGACGGCCAAAGTGTGGAAACAAATTGGGCAGCCCTAAGTGAGCAGATCTACAACACTGCTACAGAGGTCCTGGGTCCCGCCATCAAGAAACAAAATGACTGGTTTGATGAGAACTCAGATGATATAAAGAAGATGTTGGCTGAGAAACACCATCTCCATAAAGCATATTTAAATGATCCAAAATCTACATCAAAGAAAGACGCTTTCAGGAACATGCGTAGAATCGTCCAACATAAACTACGCCAGATGCGGGATTCACGGCTGAGTAATAAAGCAGATGAGCTCCAAGGCTTTGCTGACAGCCATGACTTGAAAAATTTTTACCATGCACTCAAAACGGTCTATGGTCCAACATCATCAGGATCATTTCCCCTCCTTAATGGAGATGGAAAAACACTAATTACAGACAAGGAAAAAATTCTCCAACGCTGGGTCGAACACTTTAATAATATTCTGAACCAGCCATCATCTATTAACGACTAAGCCATCATCCGCCTGCCCCAAATTCCTATAAATGAAGCACTAGATGATATACCAACTATGGAGGAAACTAAAAAAGCGATTCGTCAACTTTCTAGTGGAAAGGCCCCCGGCTCCGATTCAATTCCTGTTGAGGTTTATAAAGATGGCGGTACAGTTCTGATAGAGAAACTTCACTTGATCTTCCAGCAAATGTGGCAGAGTGAAACCATCCCACACGATCTCAAAGATGCGTCAATTATACATCTTTATAAACGTAAAGGTAATCGCCAAGACTGTAACAATCATCGAGGCATCTCTCTTTTATCAATCGCTGGGAAGATATTCGCCAGAATCCTTCTGAATCGCCTTACGGCTCATCTTGACAAAGGTCTTTTACCTGAAAGTCAGTGTGGATTCCGGAAAGAACGTGGAACCACCGATATGATTTTCGCTGCAAGACAGCTACAAGAAAAATGCCAAGAACAGCACTGTGACCTGTACACAGCTTTCATCGACTTGACAAAGGCGTTCGACACGGTCAGTAGAGAGGGTCTATGGAAAATCATGGCAAAATACGGCTGCCCAAAGAAATTTATCTCAGTAGTGCAGCAACTGCATGATGGAATGCAGGCTAGAGTTCAGGAAAACGGTGAGCTGTCGGAGCCTTTCTCCGTCTCAAACGGAGTTAAACAAGGGTGTGTACTTGCACCGACTCTGTTTAGTATCAAGTTTTCTGCTATGCTGACTGATGCTTTCAGAGACGGGGACACAGGAATCGACATCAGATATCGTATTGATGTAAAATTGTTTAACCTTAGGAGGCTTCAAGCAAAAACCAAGGTCAAATCACACACCATCAGAGATCTTCTGTTTGCTGACGATTGTGCCCTTAGTGCTGGCTCAGAGGCTGATCTGCAGCACAGCGTGGATAGATTCTCCGAAGCCTGTGCCAACTTTGGGCTTACCATCAACACGGAGAAAACAGAAATCATGTACCAACCAGCTCCTGGCACAGTTTATACTGAGCCAATCATCAAGGTTAATGGTGAGAAACTGAATGTTGTGAACATATTCACATACCTTGGTAGCACACTTTCCCAGAACATCGTCATTGATGATGAGGTAAACACCAGGATCTCCAAAGCCAGCAGCACATTTGGCAGACTATACACCAACGTTTGGCATCGAAGTGGCATTAGTTTACAGACAAAGCTGAAGGTGTACAGAGCTGCGGTGCTTCCAGTGCTGCTTTATGCATGCGAAACATGGACTGTATACAGGCGCCACGTAAAGAAGCTAAACCACTTCCATACAGTCTGTCTCAGGAAGATAATGACCATCAAATGGCAAGACAAGATCCCGGATACCGCCGTTCTTGACAGAGCTGGTATCCCTAGCATCCATACTATTCTGATGCAGTCACAGATTCGCTGGGCAGGTAATGTAGTCCGCATGCCAGACCATCGACTGCCAAAGATACTCTTTTATGGTGAGATGCAGAAGGGTAAACGCTCCCATGGTGGCCAAAAGAAGCGCTTCAAAGACACGTTAAAGACGTCATTGAAAACCTTTGACATAAACCCAGATATATGGGAAGCTGCTGCGCAAGACCGAACTGCTTGGCGCACATCTCTTCGTAAAGGTGCAGCGGCATGCGAATTATCCAGAAGAGCAGCAGCGGAACAGCGGAGACAAGCTAGAAAAGACCATGAAATAAAACCTTCACATGAAGCAAACATTCCCTGCCCACACTGTCCAAGATCTTTCAAGGCCCGCATCGGGCTCATCAGTCACCTTCGTACCCATAGACTATCCTAACATATTCCTAATAATTGGATGAACAGAGTGGTCTTCATCACCCGTGATGGACGAACAACACCCCACTGACTACTGGATATGTAATCAGCCTGTTACGCCCCTTCAGGCCATTAACCTGTACTGGATGTTTACATTTCACAGTCCTGTACCTAACTGACTTGAGGCACCGGTGGCCTAGCTGGGATGCGGCTGGCGCGTTACAGTGTTCAGTAATGGCAGCAATTGGCTGGCAGTAGGGGCGCGCGCTCAACTACAAGAGCCCCTTCATTAAGGCTGCCGCCCGTGCATCGGCTAGAGTGGTCAACACATTATTACATATGAGTAACGTCCCCTGGGCTGGCGTACTACAAACATGCAAGCAGGTGTGTCTTATGCAATGTTATCGTAAACTGGATAAGAGCCGACCACTGAGGACTGAGCAATGAATTTATAACGAGGACCAGAAGCGAAATCAAAAGCCAGACACGCCTTGGAAAGGGCGGGGGGGGGGGGGGGGGGGGGGCGGGGGGGGGGGGAGGTGACTACGGGCGATTTACTATTGCGCTGCAGATCAAACATGTACACCCACCTTCTAGGGGCTGAGTAGAATTATAACGTATTGACAAAAACTAGTACATTTAAAACGGAGAAAGGAAACACAAATTACAATGTCCGAACACAATCTTTACCTAGCACTTTTAAAACGCAGAAAGCAAAAAATTAATTCATTTAGGAAGTTTTGTGAAACTAATGGCGTACAATGCAAGGCCCAACACCATTGGCGTAATAATTTAACATAACTGAAAAAAAAATAATGCGTATATGCATATTAATTATAACAATTTCCAAGATATTAAAAATATTATTGAATGCTGTTATAAACTAAAGCGCCAGTAGACATATTTTGCATCTGCGTTAGCCGCCTAATTTTATTTTCATTGGAAAGACCTGTAGAAAAAGCACTAGAGGCCAAAGAGATGTAGTTTTATAGAAGAATGTTAAAACTACCATGGGCAGCTAAAAAAAGTGTATTGAGGATGCCATGAAAAAGGCCAATGCTCAAATAAAGCTTATTCCTCGTGTTAGAAGGAAGAAATCCACTTTCTTTGGGCACGTTTTGAGAAGATGAAAGATGGAGTTGTTGTTGTTGTTGCTGTTGAACTAGGACTGAAGAGCTTCTCACTCTTTAGCAGCCAATACCAAGTTAAAGACCTTGGTATTATCTACACTGTAGATCCAGGCTTTTCCTGTGGCTTTTCTGCCATTCCGTAACGTGCCGAGTTGAAGTCATAAGCTCCAGTTTCTGCAGTTTGACTGGCATTTAAAGGACCATCACATCTGGTCCCAAGCTAGGAGGAAGAAGCGTGTGTCATACTGTGAATTCCCCGTCAACCAAGGGGGCTCTCCAAATATGCAGAGCTAAAATAATTTGCTTTGGTTCTGGGCTCTCCCAAGAAATTGTCACGTCCTCCACTGAGCCACTTCTCAGCCCATGGTAAGATCGCCCTGCATGCATCCAACCAGGCAAAAAGGCAGAGTTACGCCTGGGGATCAAGTGACTCCTCCAAGCTTAGTGTGCAATGCTGGGTTCTCAACATGTTTCACCAAAGGAGGAATCCATGGAAGTGTGTGGATGATTTCAAGACTCAATGAGGGTGTCATTAGCCTCATAGATAGGTTAACTTCCACGTTTGAATACTGTAGCATTGTACTTTGCTGGTGGTCATGTAAGGAAGACTCCAAATATGCTTCCATGCATAAAGCTGGAGTATATCTTGACAACGGAAAAGACTGAAGGAAAAGGAGATAAAGTCTTCCCAGTCTGTGTTTCATCTTTCCCAAGCGATAAAGTGAGTATTCTTCAATTTATCTGGATCTATGGATTTGCCTGTCAGTTTCTGGCAGAAATCGCTTCAATTTATTAACTTTTTTACAGCAAAATAAAGCGCGAAGGACAGACAGGCCAACAAAAATGCGATATATAGGCTATAGTGTTAATATAAGAGCTGATATTCCGTATAAAGTGAAGTTTCTGGCAGATCGCTTAATTTCTTTTTTATAAATGTGGAAGAAACATGACATGACACTCACTGAGGCCACGCGCATAAGAACAGAAATCGTATCATATGAAAATTGAAGGCACTAATGGAAGAAAAACTAACATTCTAGAAATAAAAGAAGCAAAAAACTAAACTTTTAAAAGAAAGAAAAGCTACACAGTGTAAGATGGAGGTAAATATTTCAAAATTAAATAGTAGATGTAAGGTACAGTTATACTGTTGAGTGTTGTCTAAACTAAACCGTGAAATGAAAGAAATAGTAAACCATTCGTGGAATAAAAAAAAAAAAAAACATAAGTAAACAGAACTTTGCAACAAAAACTAAACTGTGAAAGGAAAACACAGTTACAAGTATGAATGAAAACCTAAACTAAACTGTGGAATGAAAGACAACAATAAACCACATTGTGGAAGGAAAACAAAACTAATCAGCTGAAGGAAAACAAAACTAATCAGCTGAAGGAAAACAAAACTCAACAATGGAAGGAAAACACAGTTCTAATGCTGAATGAAAAAGTAAACTGTGATATGAAAGACAATAACAAATCATAATATGGAAGGAAGACAATAGTAAACTACACTGTGGAAGGGAAACAGAACTAAAACGTGGAAGGAAAACAGAACTAAAATGTGGAAGAAAAACAGAACTAAAATATGGAACGAAAACAGAACTAAAATGTTGAAGGAAAACAGAACTAAAATATGGAACAAAAACAGAACTAAAATGTGGAAGGAAAACAGAACTAAAATGTGGAAGGGAAACAGAACTAAAATGTGGAAGGGAAACAGAACTAAAATGTGGAAGAAAAACAGAACTAAAATGTGGAAGAAAAACAGAACTAAAATGTGGAAGAAAAACAGAACTAAATTGTGGAAGGAAACAGAACTAAAATGTGGAAGGAAAACAGAACTAAAATGTGGAAGGAAAACAGAACTAAATTGTGGAAGGAAAACAGAACTAAATTGTGGAAGGAAAACAGAACTAAAATGTGGAAGGAAAACAGAACTAAAATGTGGAAGGAAAATAGAACTAAATTGTGGAAGGAAAACAGAACTAAAACGTGGAAGGAAAACAGAACTAAAATGTGGAAGGAAAACAGAACTAAAATATGGAACGAAAACAGAACTAAAATATGGAAGGGAAACAGAACTAAAATGTGGAAGGGAAACAGAACTGAAATGTGGAAGAAAAACAGAACTAAAATGTGGAAGAAAAACAGAACTAAATTGTGGAAGGAAAACAGAACTAAAATGTGGAAGGAAAACAGAACTAAAATGTGGAAGGAAAACAGAACTAAAATGTGGAAGGAAAACGGAACTAAAATGTGGAAGGAAAACAGAACTAAAATGTGGAAGGAAAAAAAAAACTAAAATGTGGAAGAAAAACAGAACTAAAATGTGGAAGAAAAACAGAACTAAAATGTGGAAGGAAAACAGAACTAAAACGTGGAAGAAAAACAGAACTAAAATGTGGAAGGAAAACAGAACTAAAACGTGGAAGGAAAACAGAACTAAAATGTGGAAGGAAAACAGAACTAAAATGTTGAAGGAAAACAGAACTAAAATATGGAATGAAAACAGAACTAAAATATGGAAGGGAAACAGAACTAAAATGTGGAAGAAAAACAGAACTAAAATGTGGAAGGAAAACAGAACTAAATTGTGGAAGGAAAACAGAACTAAAATGTGGAAGGAAAACAGAACTAAAATGTGGACGAAAAACAGAACTAAAATATGGAAGGAAAACAGAACTAAAATGTGGAAGAAAAACAGAACTAAATTGTGGAAGAAAAACAGAACTAAAATGTGGAAGAAAAACAGAACTAAAATGTGGAACGAAAATAGAACTAAAATATGGAAGGAAAACAGAACTAAAATGTGGAAGGAAAACAGAACTAAATTATGGAAGGAAAACAGAACTAAATTGTGGAAGTAAATAAAAAGGTAAAATACTGGATATAAGTTAGCTCCACATAAATTATACCTAGAAATCTACGTATGTTAAGGCTTAACTCACACAATAAGATGTGTGATCCGGCGAGGGAGGGTAATGAAGAGACAATTAGCAAAGGACATGAGCATTTTATATCATCATTTTCCTTCACAGTCCTTACGGAGCACGGGACCCACCACTGTCATTGGTCTCCTTGCAGGAACCCTGCACCCAGCATCCATATGCTCTGGCAGCTGTGCTTCCTAAGGCAATATTTTATATGACGAGGTTGCCAGCCCAACGCACAAACTCCAATTAGTTGCCTTGTACGACATGCCTGAGTGTGCAGTAGTCCTATTCTTTCTATGTCTCTCCACATACACCCCCCCCCCCCCCCACGGGCACTACATGAGGTGACAATTGTACATGTGACACTAGAATTCTAAATCGCAAATTGAATACTTAAAAAGTACTCAAGGAACAAGATCCGCCAGGTCCGAATGATATGAAGGCATAAAGAGGAACACAAACAGTTTATTAGGACCCACTTTACAAAACACTCGAACGAACAAACTCAACAAGATAACAAGTAACTCACCGAAAAGCTGAGACACAAAAGTGACCACACGAATATTGGAGAATCCCAATATAAAATCAAACACTCCGATTTTCACCGCCCTCCGCGTGATTAGAGACAACGGTGGCACCAACAAATGGCGCGCGCAAAGATGCAGTCGTCAAATAGACGTTGGCTGACAGTACTTACTGCGGGGGGTTGAACATCCCAGCACCTCATGGTTCGGTTAAAAACATTCTTAGCTAAATACACACACGCACGTACACACTTGCCAGCACCTAATGGTTCGGTTACTCTTATTCTTAGCTATATAGACACACTGATGCACACACACACACACACACACACACTGGCTATCAATAATATTTATCAAGCAAAGAACGTAATGAGACTGTTTATAGCGACAACTCTCATCAGAGCCGGACTTACAGCATTCGGCGCCCGGGGTGAGTGGTTTGACACGCTCCCTTCCCCCATACTTCTAGTTCTAACCGCAAACGTTAATTAAGCTCTACCAAAAATGTAAAATTCGCTAACAAAATTGCTGATCAGTTTTAAAAAGTTATTAATCATAAAACAAAAAAACAAAAAACTAAACAAGCAAATTAATAAGTAAACAACAGGAAAACATATAGAAAACAGAATGTAAAAAATATGATACACACTTTGGCTTTAGTGTTTTATTATAAAAGATTTTTATCTGGGAGAATTGTGTAACAGCTGATTAAAAGGTTGAGCTTGATAAAAACAATACTTTTTTTTCCTCCTCGCTTGCTCCTGCGCCCTCTTGCTCTTAGCACCCAGGGCGTTCGCCCGGAACTAATTTCGGCCCTGACTCTCGTTGATTAAAGTCTGTAAGTTACTAATGTCGTGATGGCCCAAACATGAGGAGGGGGAATTTGTGTGTGAGTGTTTATTATAATATATAGCTTTTATATATCAGATACTTAAGGTATTTTAATATAGACACTCCCTGTTTCTGTCATTCGGGTATCTTAATGTACATTAAATTAATAAGTACACATAAACTAGTAAACAGCAGGCACTTGTGGGAAATAAAGAAGTAGAAAACAAGACAAAGGAAAAATAACAGAAGTGATAGGCTTACCGGGGGATCCAACCCACCACGACCATCCGAACAGTAACACCGGCTCGCTACGGGAGTAAGTGAATCGTGGCTATCCACCCTGCCAACACTAGCCACCAAAAAATGGTCCTGGGTTCGAGCCCCCAGTAAGCCTATTACTGCTGTTGTTTTTCTGTTGCCTAGTTTTCTTCTTCTTTATTTCTTAGAAGTCTCTGCTAGTACCTGTTTATATGTTTTTTTTTTTTTATTATGCAATGTTCACAGGCCTGACGGTTCTCTCTTGATTTACCTTAATCCACAAGGTGATTGAAATGTCACTCCCCATTTTTAAACGTTTATATCTTCACTTGTATCTATTGGGGGTGGTCGTCCACACAAGCGTCTTGCAGCAAAGAGGGGGAAAAGGGGAGCGGGTGGGGGGGGGGGAATACAATTGTGTGAGGAAGTGTGACTATTGGGTTTTTTTTAAATAAATGTGACGTCACACAAATATACCACTGAGGCTCGCTTCTGTCACGTCGGAGGAAAATAGATTTTGTAACCTCCACCTTTATTTTTTTTATTGTTTGATATTAAATGAAGCCAAAATGAGAGACATTTTAAAATAAATTGAGCAACATTTATTGTGAAAGCCTACTTGACATCCCATTGCCATTCCTTTTTTTCAGCATTAAAAAAAAAAAAGAACTGCGTGGTGAGGGAATATAGATTTCTGACGTCACATTACAGGGGAGGAGGTCAGGATTTTTGTGACGAGATGTGAGAAAGGGGGAGGGGTTAATAAGGCAAAAAGTGCGTGACTTCATGTATGGACAACTCCTTGAATGTATGAAACAAATGCCAAGACGACAACTAGACCTTGCCAGAGCCTAGAATCAAGATTCTTATATCGGAACCGGACCATTGTTTGAGCAATTTTGATGACTTCAGAGCCCAGAATAAACTCTACCATTTAACAAGGACACCCGGCATCTGAGGAATCTAAAGCACAGAGTCAAAGTGGGAATTCGTTGTTAAAATAACGACCCTTAAGAACACGTGTAAGAGGCTTATTCCAGTGCCTTTATTCCCCTGAGCAAACAGTCTTAGAGGTATCTTAAGGTATCTTAATCTAGATACTCCTTGCTTCTGTCGATTAAGGTCTCTTAATCTAGATAATCATTATTTCTGTCGATTAAGGTCTCTTAATCTAGATACTCATTGTTTCTGTCGATTAAGGTCTCTTCATCTAGATAATCCTTACTTCTGTCAATTAACGTCTCTTCATCTAGATAATCCTTAATTCTTTTGATTAAGGTCTCTTCTTCTAGATAATTCATCATTCTGTCCATTAAGGTCTGTTCATCTAGATAATCCTTAATTCTTTCGATTAAGGTCTCTTCATCTAGATAATCCTTGTTTCTGTCCATTAAGGTCTCTTCATCTAGGTAATCCTTGTTTCTGCCATTTATGGTATCTTAATCTAGATACTCCTTACGTCCGCCAAGGACAATAATATGTAGCATTCTCTAAAGCTGGAAAATGAATACAGGCGAAATATTTGTTGCTTCTCTCTCTCTCTCCCCCCCTCCCCCCCTCTCCACCCCCCCCCCCCCCCCTCTCACAAAATATAAACACTGTCTACGGCATTGCTCTGCTATGCTGCTAAGAAGACTTACAGATTTTCAGATCAAGACTCCCTACAAATCAAGTGCTGTGGAAAATGCTGAATACAAATTAAAACCTGCTATGCCACACCCCTAAAGGCAAACACAGTTTTTGGTCATCCACATATTTAGGAGGCAAAGTACTCTTTCTATGTTGTCCGTGTTAAATGTTGTTAGCTGCAGTTATATTATGTTATTATTCTCTTTTCCCAGTCACGTTATTTTTTTCATGACACACTTTTACAAACATACACCCAATCACTTCATTTTTTCAAGACACACTTCTACAAACACCCAGTGTCACGTCATTTCTTCATGAAACATTTCTGGAAACAAACACCCAATCACTTCATTTTTTCATGACTCACTTTTACAAACAAAGACCCTGTGGTGGGTTTGATGTTAATACAGTTTGTTGTTAAGAAATCTTAGTGTACTGAATGAGGTCAGCTGTGAAGGTCCCTGAATATAATAAATATTAGAGTAAATTTCCAGGGCACCTTTCTACTACCACCACTATGATCTCATTCAAACTTATTCTAAATAGACTGAAAGATGACTACGTTTGGTGTCTAGGGTTATGAAATGTTAGTGTAAGGTTGCATTAACCAACTAAACATATAAACAATTACACAAATTATTTTATTATCTAATACAACAAAACAGTACCACGACAATCACATACGAACTACACTTTAAAAGACTATCCTTAGTAAGTCAGTGGTTGAAAGTTTGATAAAATTAATGTTTTTCAATTTATTGTCCTGAATCTGATTTATTTGGAATCAGGACTGACAATCAAAGTGAAATCATAGAAATTAATTACATCAATCAATTTACACAATGGGTCTTCTGACCATAATACACATATTATTATATAATGGTGTAGTTGTATTGTCTAACTGAGGTGACTTCTAGTATACACTGGTTGATTGTTTATTATCATCATCTCTGCATGTTGTTTGTAAGTTTTTATGGACACTGATGGAATGTTTATATTACTATTCCCAGTCTCTTATTTTAATATAATGTTAGTTGAGCGATCAGGTGCCGAAACATGCACCTATCTTTGTAATATGATGTAGGAATCTTCCTGCACTTCGCAGAACGACAACCTTCAGCTCCCACTTCTTCAAGAATGATGGTGGTTTACAGTTGTCTCCGAAAAAGGCAAGACTGTGGCATGAATATATCGGCCCACTGTAGTCCGGCACCAGTTATTGACAGCAACCACAACCCTCTGAAATTAGAAGGATATGCCTCCTTCGTAATCAACAGCCTACACTAATATTCAACAACCAGTACAGGCACATTACAAACAAACATGCAAGATCAGCTCTTTACGACAATCCCTTTCACCAGTTTCTTTTGATGTGACCAGGTATATCAGTATTCCTCTCCCCTAATAGTTACAACGCCTCTGCAATTCCAGCAATAATCTGTTGTCCATACAATAGGATAGGTATTATGCTCCTGATGATAATCCTATATAATTTAGTTGGTCTACACCTCTCTGATAGTCTTTCATATGCTGGATCAATCTCTAGACTCTGTTTTGAGTCTGCCATAGACTCACTTACTTACAGTCGTATGTTAGTATTTCACATTCAAATTTTATTTTAAATAAAATGTTAAGAAAATCAATCTTACCACAGATGCAAGGAAATAACACAAGTAAACGATGACTAGGCAATATGGCACATTTTCGATCTGCCCTATGTCCAGGCTTTTCCTATGTTAGAAAATTTCTCCGCCTGCTCTCATCGATCTTGCTTTACACAAAATTTACTTGAAATGGCAGTGAACAGTCCCCGTTTCGTACCAGTATCTACTGCTTTGTCCAATGGGACCATGTTTACATTTATTTTTGAATCTATCGTTTCAAATAACAACTCCCAATATGTTTCCAAGGCAAATATATTTTTAGTTTTAGGTCAACCAATCATACTTCGCCTTCCTTTAAAATCCACCCCCCTCAAATATCCCGTACCTTTTAACCTCATTTACCCAAAGTCGTTTTTTTCAAAACATGCCATAAAAAAATTATAAGCAGGCATGATCTTTACTTGACAGTCTGGTCGGGTCCACTATAGTATTATGGCTATAATTAGTTAATTAATGGACTATTTGCGTAACTATTACCATATTCTTTGTCAACAAGTCATAAGGTACACGAATATACAATTTATATGGGACTAGTTGGCTTGGTTCAGAAGTACACCGTTTTTTTTTTCTAAGTTAGTGTTTTTTATTTTTAGTCTACTACACGTTCAATTCTTTTCCATGTGCTGTCTTCTCTATTTACGTGATAATTACGTCCTTTGAAATAAGAGCAAAGGTTGTTTTTGTGACACGCGTTGTCTACATGTTCTAACTTTTTCCTCGTATTTTGGGGAAACCCCTAAGGCAAGGCTTGCGCCTGTGCTAGTATTGGCTTTTAGTTTAAAATCAATGCGAAACGAATCAGCATTTCATCTATCCTTTCCCCTCCTCGTTCCACAATGCATTTTTAGGCACAATTTTCTTAGAACTAGGAAAAGTGATTATGTCAAGGACGAATTTGAAAAATTTGGGTACCGTTTTGTTCGGCTATTCGTTAGCAAATAATCTGAAGGCGTAGGCAATACCAACCGTTCTAGCAGAAAATTCTTTTATACTTTCTTATTTTGCCTTTATGCCCTATATTGTTATATATTAATTTAGATATTGTATTTAGAAATTCACTACACACCCAGTCACGTCATTTTTCAGGACACACTTCTACAAACAAGCACCCAGTAACGTCATTTCTTCCTGAAATATTTCTGGAAACAAACACCCAGTCACGCCATTTTTTCATGACACACTTCTACAAACAAACAAACACACAGTCACATCATTTCTTCCTGAAACATTTATGGAAGCAAACACCTAATCATGTCATTTTTTTCACGAAACAGGTGAAACAAACACCCAGTCACGTCACTAGACAACAGGAGGCTGACACTTGGGAGTCATGACCTAAGTGCCCCCCCCCCCCTTTTTAGAGTGTAAAGCATTTTAAGGGGCCGAAACAACTGATCGACGGGGGGGGGGAGGGGGGGAAAACTACTTCTGATGATCAGATTGCCTCCTGTTGTTTCGCTCTGTATAGAGTTTCCTATCATCATCAATGTCGTGATTTGGATCTGTCTCACAACACGGTTTTCTAAATCTGACCATACCGCACGCCATTAGGTAGGGAACTCTCATACTATAACCAATCAAAACGTACCTTTATTATCATTGTTGTAGGAAACGTACTATGCTTAAAACCTAGGCCTATTTTGTGTAACCGATGGGACAATAATATTTAATTTCATAAGAACTAAAGAAGTATCACCGGAAAGGATTATGTAATTCATCAACGGGAATGTTACTTTAGAGGTAGGTGTAAACACTTTATCGAATAATATTCTAGTAAGATAGAAATATCGAGTAAAGGAGCTGTGTTACATCAGGATTAGTCCAACTTAGCTAGTTAAAGCATGCATACATTTAAATGCATTATGCAAACTAACTAATTTATAGATAGATCGATACAAAATAATTCACAGTATAATTCCATCTTTAAATGACCACAATCGTCCCATAAATAAGGAAGATAATTGAAAAACTAGATATTATACTTTGAACAGAGAGCAAAATTTTGTCTCATTTTGAGAATTTTTAACACCCTTCCTTACCCTGTCATACGAGTCGGCGGATGCGTGACTATAAAAAGACCTTGCCCTTGCCTATGTGATGCCACTATCAAAAATTCAAAATCACAAGCTGTATAGAAAGAAGCGGTAAACAGTAATCATATTTTACCTTTGCCAACCGAATCTGTTGCGCAGACCATAGAAGCCATTAACAGCCTGTGTGTTTTGCCTGAGGGTTTTGTCCTGCAACCGTTTTATCCTGCAAACATTGTATTCTGCAAATTACCCGAAGTATCTGATTCCTATAACTCGATTGGACTCTGAGGTGCGAATGTTCGTGAAGTCATTGTAGCTAGCCACCATTGTTCCACTGCCTGGCAAGTCACAGAGGTGTTCGACCACGGCAGGAGAGTGTAGGATTTTCTCGATTTGACAGTTAAGTGGCCTTACATTGCCACTGATCAGCGTGTTCAATAAAAGATACACTACCACAAACTATAAATATATTGCGAACATTATAGTGAATGATGAGTTTAAGGACAGTATGAATCCACCGTATCTTCACAGTCAAATTCAGTGACATTTTAGTAAAGTAAAATATTCATCAGTATAGAAGACAATAGAAACTTCAGTACTATATTATGTTTTCATAAATTAAGTTTCTATGTTTATTTATTTCATGATGTAAATACCTTTGAGTTTTCCTAAGTTACCTAACTGAAAAGAGAACCGGTTTAGGTTAAATAAATTGTAAATACATATCATCAGACTTGCTGAAATTATTTGCATTAAAGTTTCAAGTTTGATTGATACTTATTTTAGATTGAGAGATAGACCATATTCAATACCCCTAGAACAACTAGCCAATATAAATAATAATTAATAACACATAATACCAAAGGAGAATCTTCGAAAGGAGCAAACAGATTTTCAGGACATACCTTTCAACACCTGGAGGTTTATACAGCTGGATTCTAACCTTTGATTGTCGATACCCCTTATTCTTTTCAGAAAAGGGGGTATTTCTTGTAAGACCAGTCTCTTATCTGGCACTATCCAGGTATCATCTGATACATCTTTGTGTCCAGGATATCTTACAATTCTAATAACATCTCAAACCTTTCGTGACACTGGTGTCTCAGTCAGGGAATTCTCTTATTACCCTGGGGTCTTTTTTTGAGACATTCAGCTTTAGGGTTAGCAGTAGGAATAATATTATAATAAAAATAAATGTAAAGAAATATAAAAGCTAAATAAAGCAAATTGTAATATTAGTAAGTGCTAAGAAACATTATTGGTGATTGAATACGCTGACAGTAGTTTTAATTAATTAATTAGTTGTATTAATTTGGTCTGTAATTAATTTTAATAAGAGTGTATGAGAATGGCAGACTTGACAAAATTTAGATCTGCTACAGTGCAGTCGGCAAAGGAATTTGGCTTGAGTGGGTATTCTCTTATTCAATATGTTACTACTGAGTGTGACAAATATATAGAAAGAGAAGAGAAGAAGTTAGAAACTGAAAAAAAGATTACAATTAGAAGCGGAAACTAAAAGGTTACAAATAGAAGCTGATCGGGAAGTTAGGAAATTAGAAGCTGATAGGGAAGTTAGAAAATTAGAAGCTGATGGGGAAGCTGAGGTTAGGAAATTAGAAGCTGATAGGGAAGTTAGGAAATTAGAAGCTGATAGGGAAGCTGAGGTTAGGAAATTAGAAGCTGATAGGGAAGAAAAGAGATTGCAAATGGAACATGAGTTGAGACTGAAAGAACTTGAGCTTCAAGGTATTGTTCCAGTAAATGAAAGTAGTCCAACTACAGCTGATACTAGTGCAAGTCATGGTGCCTCAAATGGAGCCATGAATTTTCACTTGGACCCATTTGTGGAGAAAAGTGATTAGATTGAGTCTTATTTGAGTAGGTACGAGAGATTAGCTACTAACTATGGCCTAGAGAAAGAGAAATGGAGCCTTAAGCTATCACATGGGCTGAGAGGAGCTTCGTATGAAGTTTTTGAAAAACTTCCCAGAGAGGACCAAGAAGATCATGAAATCTTGAAACAGGCATTGCTAGTTCGCTACGAAAAGAACTCAGAATTTTATAGGAAGAAATTTAGAACTGCTAAGCTACTTTCTGGAGAAACTTACTTCCAGTTATCTGCAAGATTAGAAACCTACTTGGAGAAGTGGACCGCTCTAGGAAAATGTCAAGACCTAAAAGAAATGGTCATGATGGAGCAGGTGAGAGAGTCTATGCCTCCAGACATGAGAAAATTTCTCATGGAACAAGGTGCAGAGCGACTGAGGGATATTTTAAAAGTTGCTGAAAGATATCAAGCGGCTCAGAAAGAGATAGCAGGCATAAAGAAGAAACAAGGAGATAGTAGTAAAGCCCCACAAAACCGAGAGGAGTTTGATAATAGAGACAACCAATACAGACACAGACAAGACTATGACAAACCACGATTTGATCATAGAGACAGGAACCCTCAGGTACAGGATAAGAAACCCTACAGACAGGGAGATAAGTGGTGTAAAATTTGCAAAATGAGCAACCACAATACAAGTGAATGTGGTAGGAAAGTCCCACCATATCACGCTGCATGCATGATAACAGTGGGAAAGGGCAGGAAGGACCTGACAGACAGCCAGACAAACCTCCATTATCCCCCCATCTGTGAAGAAGTAGCCTGTAATGGTACTAAAGTAAAGTGTCTTTACGATTCAGGATTGGAATATGACTCAGTTGTGAGTGCAACCCTGGTGCACCCTGACTAGTATACCACAGAAAAAGTGGAGATACAAGGGGCATTAAAAGGAACAGCCACCATGACACTTCCCGTAGCCAGAATAAATGTCAAAACTCGTTACATGGAAGGAGTGATCAGTGCAGCAGTGTGTGATGATCCTAATTACACTCTGGTGTTAGGAAGGAGATATGTTTTCCTAGGGACCCAATAAAACCTGTGGTCATGGCAACTCTCCAGACCAGGTCAAGTCCCAGGAAGGAGGAGGGAACACCACTAAATGTTCATCCTAGAGACATGAGAAAGGCCCAGGCCAAAGATAAAACGTTAAAACTTTGCTTTGGCAAATTGCCAAACAGCCATAACACCCCTAAGAAAGGACAATTGTATGTGAAAGAGGGACTGCTTTACAGGAAAGCTGGAGCAGAACAAAACGGATATGGACAGCTGGTTCTACCCTCTTCATATAGGGAAAAGGTTATGGGATTAGCACATGTTGTACCAGACGGTGGACATATCAAAATTGGTACCACCTGTCAACGGGTATCTGTAAACCATTATTGGCCAGGCATTGCTGAAGATATCACTCAGTATGTAAATGCCTGTGCACAATGTAGCAAGGTAAACTCCATACGTGGAGACAAGCAACAGGACCTAGAAAAGCAGTGTGGCGAACATAGGCCTGAAAATAAGCAAAAGAAAAATAAACAGGTAGATATAGTGAATAGGACGGCACCTTTTCACAAACCGTCTTCCATAACACCAGTTACCATGGCAACTCTCTGTCTCGTACCGAGCCGGGAACCAACCCATCCCGCACCGACACAATGTTGCTCGGAATTCTTGGAACTGGATAAAAATAGAAGTATGGTTAGTCAGCCAACTTTGAAACTGAAACTGAGGGATAACCCCAGAAAAAATGGGAGTGGGAGATTATGCAATTGGCGTAATGCTCAGCTAACTTCGACATACGGCTATTAAATTAGCATTATGAGGGCACCGGCAACAGTGGTAGTTGGCCGGCCCTACATGGTCCATTGGAAGTTTTCTCACGGACATGTACTGAGATTATATAGCAAATGCTACAGGGAGAATTGATTTCTTGGTGCAGGAAATTCATTTCCCCATATGAATCATATTATCGCTCTAGTGAGGTTTAGCTGAGAAAACCCTCTGGTGAAAATAGACTCTGCCTGGATTTGGGAAATAATCACAGTACCAGAGTCACTAGTGAATCTAGATAAGGGTATAACCAGATTCCAGTTAAGCCTGAGCTCAGACCATTGCTGTCTGTTTACACTAAGGAGGAGTACTATGAGTTCCATATGTTGCTTTTGGGTTGATGAATGCTCCGAGTGTTCTATCCAGGATGATGAGGAAATTACTGGATCCCTTAAAACACTCTGCTATCACCAATTTTATAGATGACATCCTCATAACTACTGGAACCTTGAGGAACTTCTAACACCTCTGGACATGTCATGGAACAGACTCAGATAAGAGTAATGGTGAATATTGATTGATAATCAGCATTTGACAGGCAGCAGCACCTGTGCTGTTTATTTACACAACATGCAGTATTATCCCTGGATTGCAGAGGGTTGAGGCAGATTTCTTGAGTAGTGCCTACTTGAGTAACCAACCTGCAGGAAACCAGAAGAGAAGGGAGGCAGATTGAACCCCTACTGGGAGAAATCCGTGATTGTAAATCCAGACAGGAAAGCTCCACCAGATGGTTCACGCTTTTTAAATGGGTGAGCTCTGTCGTGATTTGGATCTGTCGCACAACACGGTTTTCTAAATCTGACCATACCGCACGCCATTAGGTAGGGAACTCTCTAATACTATAACCAATCAAAACGTACCTTTATTATCATTGTTGTAGGAAACGTACTATGCTTAAAACATAGGCCTATTTTGTGTAACCGATGGGACAATAATATTTAATTTCATAAGAACTAAAGAAGTATCACCGGAAATGATTATGTAATTCATCAACGGGAATGTTACTTTAGAGATAGGTGCAAACACTTTATCGAATAATATTCTAGTAAGATAGAAATATCGAGTAAAGGAGCTGTGTTACATCAGGATTAGTCCAACTTAGCTAGTGAAAGTATGCATACATTTAAATGCATTGTGAAAACTAACTAAAATCGTCCCATAAATAAGGAAGATAATTGAAAAACTAGATTTTATACATTGAACAGAGAGCAAAATTTTGTCTCATTTTGAGAATTTTTAACACCCTTCCTTACCCTGTCATCCGAGTCGGCGGATGCGTGACTATAAAAAGACCTTGCCCTTGGCTATTTGACGCCACTATCAAAAATTCAAAACCACAAGCTGTCTAGAAAGAAGCGGTAAACAGTAATCATATTTTACCTTTGCCAACCGCATCTGTTGCGCAGACCATAGAAGCCATTAACAGCCTGTGTGTTTTGCCTGAGGGTTTTGTCCTGCAACCGTTTTATCCTGCAAACATTGTATCCTGCAAATTACCCGAAGTATCTGATTCCTATAACTCGATTGGACTCTGAGGTGCGAATGCTCGTGAAGTCATTGTAGCTAGTCACCATTGTTCCACTGCCTGGCAAGTCACAGAGGTGTTCGACCACGGCAGGAGAGTGTAGGATTTTTTCGTTTTGACAGTTATGTATCCTTACATTGCCACTGATCAGCGTGTTCAATAAAAGATACACTACCACAAACTATAAATATATTGCTAACATTATAGTGAATGATGAGTTTAAGGAAAGTATGAATCCACCCTATCTTCACAGTCAAATTCAGTGACATTTTAGTAAATTAAAATATTCATCAGTGTAGAAGACAATAGAAACTTCAGTACTATATTATGTTTTCATAAATTAAGTTTCTATGTTTATTTATTTCATGATGTAAATACCTTTGAGTTTTCCTAAGTTACCTAACCGAAAAGAGAACCGGTTTAGGTTAAATAAATTGTAAATACATATCATCAGACTTGCTGAAATTATTTGCAGTTTCAAGTTTGATTGATAATTATTTTAGATTGAGAGATAGACCATTTTCAATACTCCTAGAACACCTAGCCAATATAAATAATAATTAATAACACATAATACCAAAGGAGAATCTTCGAAAGGAGCAAACAGATTTTCAGGACATACCTTTCAACACCTGGAGGTTTATACAGCTGGTTTCTAACCTTTGATTGTCGATACACCATTATTCTTTTCAGAAAAGGGGGTATTTCTTGTAAGACCAGTCTCTTATCTGGCGCTATCCTGGTATCATCTGATACATCTTTGTGTCCAGGATATCTTACAATTCTAATAACATCTCAAACCTTTCGTGACAATCAATAATCACCAATCAGATTTACGATATCTGTAACTATCACCAATCAGATTTACGATATTTGTAACTTTCACCAATCAGATTTACGGTATTTGCAACAACCACCAATCAGATTTACCATATATGCAACAATCACCAATCAGATTTCCTTAGATTTTCAGCACCGTGATTTATGTCAGAAATACTACATACGTACATCACTACAATTAGCATGTTCTAACAAGACAGCGTGTTAAATCATGAAAAGCGCTAATGCATGTAATGAATGGAAGATACAGACACTGCGCATCTGTGCGCGAATGAGTAAGAACAAAAATATTGCAGAATAGCGTTTATAACCCTCACACATACACCTTTTTACAATGAACCTTACAGAACTGTAATTGTGGGAATGCGACATAAGTTATGTTACAAAACAAATACGCCTAAGCGCATCTTTCAGGCTGTGTTGGGAAACTTGAAGACGTATCAAATAGGGCGGGTCGATACTCGCCAGTTTCAAGTTTTCTATCCCACTTGATTCATTAGTGCAACTTCATCGAACCCAAGGGGAATTTCAAGAATAAAATTACAATCTCTGAGAAATGGATTGTGGAAAAACTTTTGCTGGAAGACCCCTCAGGCGGGTTCATCTGGAAGATGAAAAAAAAGTTCAGGAGATTTCTCGGTAGGTTAAGCCTGAGAGATATTTCGATGTTGTCTCCGTAGATGTTGACATTTCTGTAGCTTCATCCTTCCTTTTTCGTTGTTATATTCAATACTGTTTACCGTGGGTTAAAAAAATAGGGGAAACAAAAGCGAAAAAAGAGAGAGAAGGGGGAGGGGTAATATGTATTACCAGGACAAACAGAATTTTCTACGTTCCGCCCACAATTCGTTCGTCAGGGATACATAACAAACTGAATGGAAAAAAGCGACTACGTTAAAAATATGAGAAATAAATAAAAATTATAACCCTTCAAGAACCCGCGTGGCCAAAATCATGTGGTGAATGCGCAAAAAAAAAAAAATGGTTTTCCTTGTTTGTTTATCCAACCGTTTACTAGTGTCTTACTGCAGTCCTCATAATTTCTTAAATACTGTTTAACGTGGTGTTTACATTCATAACACGAGCACCAGTACATAACCTATCACTTCTGCTGCTTTTCTGTAGATTATCACTTCTGTTGCTTTTCTATAACCTCTCACTTCTGTTGCTTTTCTGTAGATTATCACTTCTGTTGCTTTTCTGTAGATTATCACTTCTGTTGCTTTTCTGTAGATTATCACTTCTGTTGCTTTTATGTAGATTATCACTTCTGTTGCTTTTCTGTAGATTATCACTTCTGTTGCTTTTCTGTAGATTATCACTTCTGTTGCTTGTCTATAACATATCACTTCAGTTACATTTCTATAACGCTCACTGCTGTTGCTTTTCTAAAACCTATCACTTCTATCGCTTTTCTGTAACCTATAACTTCTGTTGCATTTCTATAACTTATAACTTCTGTTACTTTTCTCTAGCCTATCAATTCTGTTGCTTGTCTGTAGACTATCATCACTTCTGTAGATTTTCTATAACCTATAACTTGTTACTTTTCTATAACCTTTCACTTCTGTTACTTTTCTATAATCTTTCATTTCTGCTACTTTTCTATAACCTATAACTTGTGTTACTTTTCTTTAACCTATCACTTCTGTTATCTTTCTATAGTCAAGTATCCTCCTTCTGCCTGTCTTACGAGTGCCTGCTATTGACCTATATTCATGAATTCATTTACTTATTGACTACTTCTACGGACAACTGGCAGATGGCAAAAGAACAGTTGGGCGACCACAACTCAGGTTCAATGGTGTGGGCAAGAGAGACACGAAGACACTGGACATAAATCCAGTAACCTGGGAGGACGAAGCTGCCGATCGCACCAAGTGGCGATGCCCCCTACGGAGCCACCTTAGATTGGGCGAAAATAAGCTCTCACAACAAGCAGAAGAGACAAGAACATGACGAAAGGAACCTAAGGCAAAAAAAAAACAGCTGACTGCTAACACCTCAGGTGCGCATTTCCATAGTCAGTTATGACTGACGGGGCTATTACTCACAAGCATCGGGTGACCTTCATTATTAAATTCTTCGTTTCATAATACTAAGTACCGTAATATATTGAATGCATAATTGTGCACATATGCATTTATGTGTATGCACCTTGACTAGGATGTCTGTGTTCTTGCATGTGTGAAGGTACTCGCAAACATAGTAGTTTAATGCAACTGGCCTTGCTCGGTTTTGAAATATTTGAAGAAAATACCAGAACAAACAAACACAATTAAAAAAAGCAAATGTGACAAAGAGATTCATTAATTCATAGAACAGAAATTTTTATTCAGATTTAATAAAAGCTGTATTTCAAGACACGAAATGAGGAAGAAAAGGAAATAATAAGGTAGGACAGCTGCAGCTGAAATATATTTAATACCGATGTGACAAGATGAAAATCGAGAACCTTGATCGGTCCACTTTACTGTCACCGGCACCCCTCACTCTTTTTCAATCAAATCGCTCAACGTGGTTTCCCCACCCTCTTCTCTAATTAGCATGCACGGATTATCGCCGCAAAAAGCCATGCCTTTCGCCATCTGTCTGATTCCTAGTTTAGCCACGCCTACCTGTCTTTGTTTCAAGCACTCTTAATACAGCTATTCATATCTCTAACAGTCTTTCCTTTAAAAGGGGGTTTGCCTGCTGTCAGATTACGTCACCACGTCTCAGCGCCTTGTCCCTGAAACGGGGGGGGGGGGGGGGGGGACGGTTTTTTGCAGTTTCCTAAAATGAGAACGGGTCAGAAATTGCAGAATACAAAGGAAATTAAGCGGATGCAGAAAGGAGCGATAACCACTTTTACCGACTTCATCCCTTTGTTCGTGCTCCAAGGGACGCAATTTGCTCACCGAGAGAAGGGACCTAAAAGGCGCCCGCTCGCTAGCGAAACGAATATGCGGTCGGCGAAAGCGTGAAAATAAGCTTTCATTCAGGAATCGACGGAAGATTTGCCCAAAATACGGCAGAGGTGCTACATATCGCGCTAGCTAACGATTTTTTTACCCGTTTCATATATATATCCCATCTCTAAAAATTCAGAGATTTTGAAGAAAGTACCTAGCTCGCATTATAAGAGCCATACTACAATTTGGATCACTTATATACGTGGAGATTAATTCCTTTTTTCTGTGCTGCGGTAATATATATATATATATATATATATATATATATATATATATATATATATATATATATATATATATATATATATATATATATATATATATATATATATATATATATATATATATTAGAATTTTGAGTGATTTAATTGTTAAAGTGTTTCCATTATATTTCACTGGGTTCTTTTCTGTGTTAATTAAATAACGTATAGCAAATTTTACCCGCTGTAAACGTAAATTTAATTACTCGCTATTTCCAAAGTAAGAGATGCTTTAAATTATTTAATAGACGCTAGGCGGTGGATAATTAAGAGAACGCAATTTATTTCTATTTCATCATGTGTAAACTTTTAGTGACTAGTGTTCGTATCTCGTGTTAAAAGCGATGAGATTAGCTAGACACTCGTGGGTTTTAAATTTAATTTAATAACGGAGTGCTTAACAGGTCATACCTAAAACGTGTGTTAGATTAGGATATTGATAATATTGTTAAAACGTTTGTATTTTCTTCCAATATAATCTAGGCTGGTCATAAACCTTGCGATCTAGCGATTTTACGGTCTGATGTTCCTATCAGCCCCCAGAAATTATTGGTGTAACCATCTTCATGTTGTGAACCCTGTGCGGTCCACCTTCTCCAGTTATGACGAGAGGTCAAATTTAGAAAACCACAATAATTATAAATTTTAACTGGAACGGTACATTCCCAGAATACAATTTTTTCCACATATATATCTATTATCAGTCTGCTGAGGCAGAAACTTTGTACTCTGTTATCTGACCCATGACAGGAGTTTTTTTTCATCGGATATATTCAAGAGAAATCACTGTTCATACTTGGCCAACACCTAAACGAACAGCCGATTATTATCATTTAACATTTTCCTCATCACGTCACAGCCACCTGAGGCTAGACCGCACTGGAACAATATATTAACCTATTAATTCCCAGGACAGTGCCACCACATAGAACAAAACTTATTCCAAACCTATACCTGCAGTGAAAAATAGGAATATCCTGGACAATACTAACGCATCAATTTCAGCGACTCCCGGAAAATAGCAGTCAGCAAAACCGAAAAGTCTGGGGCTGAAATTGACCATGAACATGACTGAATAGTCTCAATACATTTTAGTGTTTAATTCCATGTAATGTATGCAGCGTCGACAGTTGGGTTAGCAAATCTGAAAGTGGGCCACTGTATGAGTATAGTGAGTGAACGGAAAGAAAGAAACTTATTTTCTTATGTTACTACTAACCTACCAATCTTCTTTATTTATCTCTCACTAATCTGAGTGTTCACGGGATAGGGTAAATTAAGGACTTAGTCTTTACCCGTCCTGACTATTCCCTCCCCCCCCCCCCCCCCGTTAATTATTTTGATCTTTTGGGCTAGTTACCTCTGTGGGAATCTTCATAGTTTCCCTATACAAGAGGGAGGGCCTATTAGATTATATTTTTAATTCCTTGTCTGTAAACTATAATTCATTGATGTAAATGCTTTTCTTGATGTTGTGATATTTTCTAGTGAGAATAAACGTAATAAACCTTAAGCTATAGTGTTTGTCAAAACCCCGGCCCTTTTATGTGATCCATAGTTTATCTGTTTTCACGTATGTACGTATTTCTGTCACAAAATTGTGGGTACGTGAGTGTAGTGTAATTTGAATCTGTACCAAGTGAGAAAGTGCGTCTGAATTTAAATAGAGTCGTAAAAGATAGGCTGGATTAGAGCAATTACTCAATCCAAGACTGTCCTTTCTCTTACACTATCACCACCCTAGTAAAACAGAAACTATTTCTTACACTTTCCTCTCACATAGCTTTCACTATCACCTCTGTTTGTACGGGACCATAAATAGCTCAGGCCTATCTTATCAAAATTTACGACAACCGACAATAAAGTAACACGTGTCGCCAACTGCAATGTTATCATTAAAACTATCATCATTATGAGGATCTTTTGGCTTTCATCATCATCATGATCTTTCGGCATTCATCATCATGATCTTTTGGTCTCTCATCATTATCTGTTGGCTTTCATCGTCATCATCATGATCTTTTGGCATTCATCATCATGATCTTTTGGCTTTCATCCTCATCATCATGATCTTTTGGCTTTCATCATCATCATCATGATCTTTTGGCTTTCACCATCATGATGATGATCTTTTGGCATTCATCATCATGATCTTTTGGCTTTCATCCTCATCCTCATGATCTTTTGGCTTTCATCAGCATCATAATCTGTTGGCTGTCATCAGCATCATGATATGAACGAGAATGGGGAACTATTAGCTAACTTATGTGCTTCAAATCAACTAGCTACAGTATAAAGGAAAGGTAAAGGATCCCGTTACACGCCCATTGAGGCATATTGGGAATATGGTGTTAGGCCCATATTTTCTTGACCATCGGCACATAAGGGTTACGTGGTCAACATCACGCCGGCCGCCTTAACCTTCCCAGAGTTGCTCTGGTACCCAGTTGGGGCTGGGTCGACTCAGGAGCCGTTTGCGGCCTACAAAAATCCCACCTCATCTGGGGATCGAACCACAGACCACTGAGCTACGAAGCCAGTGCACTAACCACTATGCTACAGCGGCTCCTAACTAGCTATAGGAGGAAGCATATTTCCACATAAAAGAATACATAAAGCAACGTGGATATTACCAGACCACAGAACTGAGAATCAGATTGATCACATATGCATAAGTAAGAAGTTTAGGTCATCATTGCATGATGTAAACGTATGTAGAGGAGCAGATGTGGTATCAGACCACCATCTTCTGTTGGCTAAAACAAAATTAAAACTCAAGAAATTTACAACAGTATATAGCTATAGATAACAGTATAAGGTGAGATATCTTAGAAATCAGGAAATAATAGAAACATTTTCAATCACAGTATCTAACAAATACCAAGTACTCAAACAGCTGGAAGATGAAACAGATGCGGAAGACCACTGGCAACAGTTTTAATTTATGGAACGAGACATGTGAAGAAGAACTGAGAAAAAGAGAACATCAGCACAAAGCATGGATAACAATATAAACCATTAGCAAGCTAGAAGGCAGGAAAAATAAGAAAACAGATTTAAACAGAAGCGAAACCAGAAGCTCCAAAGCCAAGGCTCATGAAGTGTACATGGAAGCAAACAAAGAAGTAAGAAGAAACATCAAAAGAGACAAGAGAAAGTATATTGAAGAGATGGCAAGGGAAGCAGAGGAAGCTGCAGCCAAAGGAAATATGAGGGACCTGTAAAACAACACAAAGAAGCTAACAGGGAGATATAAGCAAGCAAATGGCACCATAAAAGATAAGAATGGCAAATTGCTTAGTAATATACAAGAAAACATGAAGAGATGGACAGAACATTTTGAGGAACTTCTCAATAGACCAGCTCCAACTAATCCCCCAGAAATCCAGTCAGCAGAAGAAGAGCTACAAATCAGACGTGAACGACCAAGTAGAGAAGAAATAAAGAAAGCCATAAAGCTTCTGAAAGATGGAAAAGCAGCTGGTCCAGACTGCATTCCAGCAGAGCCATCAAAACAGATATTGGTGCCTCTACAGATATTATTATACAAACTACTTGGCAAAGTCTGAGAGAGAGAGAAGAAATACCAGCAGAATGGAAGGAAGGTTTATCAGGTCAAGTTACCTAAGAAGGGAAATTTACAAGAGTGCACAAATTATAGAGGAATAATGTTACTATCAGTGCCAGGAAAAGTATTAAACAGAATCATCCTTGAGAGATTAAAGGAGTCCATAGACAAGCAAATGAGAGATGAACAAGCAGGTTTTCGACAAAACAGATCCTGTACAGACCAGATAGCCACATTGAGAATAATAGATGAACAAAGTCTGGAACAGAATTCACCATTATACATCGGATTCGTGGACTATGAAAAGGCATTTGACAGTGTAGACAGATAATCACTTTGGAAATTGATGAGGCATTATGGAGTTCCCATGAAGATCATTAACTTAATAAAGAAGACCTATGAAGACATGACATGCAGACTGATTCATGAAGGACAACTTACAGAACCGTTTAGGATAAGAACGGGAGTGAGACAGGGATGCCTATTGTCTCCATTTCTTTTCTTACTAGCAATAGATTGGGTCAGAGGTTTTCAAACTGTGCGTCGCGGCTCCCAGGGGCGTCGCGGCCCTCTGCTATGGGCGTCGCGGTGGCTTGGGAAAAGTGTTGGGCTCGATATTATGAGCCAAGGTCCATCAATAAATATAGGACGACATGTGTCATTAGGTACTAGAAGTTATTGACAAATGCACATAAAACTCCAGAGCAGGTCTATGTTACGAACAGCTGATCACTAACTCTGATGTCATCATGGCGGATGTTGGTGTTAAGAGATGAGATGACCCAACAGCGATCGTCCAAGCCGACTCTGTTTATAGTATAGAGAGGAGCCGCGGTGATTTATGCACAGGTCAAGGGAGCCGCGGACCAAAAAAATTTGAAAACCTCTGGATTGGGTTATGAAAACATCGACATTACACAACAGAAATGGAATCCAGTGGAATCTGACTAAACAGCTTGATGATCTGGATTGTGCAGATGACTTGGCTCTTCTGTCCCATAACCATAATCAAATGCAATAGAAAATGAAAATTCTCAATGAGAGGTCAAAACAAGTGGGCCTGAAACTTGAAGAAACGCCACTAAAAGATGTAGAATTGTGCACATATCTTGGCAGTAATCTAGACAAAGTTGGAGGGACAGACAGTGGTATCAAAATAAGAATACAAAAAAACAAGAGGAGCTTTCATTGCATTGGGAAACATATGAAGAACAAGAGAAATCAAGTCCAAAACGAAAATAAGAATCTTCAACTCAAATGTGAAGTCAGTCCTATTGTATGGCTCTGAGACATAGAGAACAACAAAGACAACAACCAAAAAGCTACAGACTTTTATAAACGGGTGCTTGCGTAGAATTGAAGGAATGAAATGGTATGACAAAGTCACATATGTGGAATTGATGACAAGAACCAGACAAGTGCCAGTGGAACAAGAGTTGAGAAGAAGACGCTGGCGATGGATAGGACACACACTGAGAAAACCTGTTGATATCATTACAAGGCAACCCTTGTTCTGGAATCCACAGGGAAAGAGAGGCAGAGGTAGACCAAAGAACACATGGTGAAGAGAACTGGATACAGAGGTGAAAATGATGAGGAAAACATGGAAAGAACTTGAGCGGATGGCACGGGACAGGGGGACTTGGCATGTGTTTGTTGAAGGGATATGCTCCTTGAGGAGCTAAAGGGTATTGATTGATTGATTGATCATCATTATCTTTGGGCTTTCATCCTCATCATGATCTTTTGGTTTTCATCATCATCATGATCATTTGGCTTTCATCATCATCATCATGATCATTTGGCTTTCATCATCATCATCATGATCTTTTGGCTTTCATCATCATCACGATCTTTTCGCTTTCATCATCATCATCATGATCTTTTGGCTTTCATCATCATCATGATGATCTTTTGGCTTTCGTAATCATCATGATGATCTTCTGATTTTTATCATCATGATCTTTTGGCTTTCATCATCGTCATCATAGTCTTTTGGCTTTCATCATCATGATCTTTTGGCTTTCATCATCATGATATTTTGGCTGTCATCATCGTCATCATGATCTTTTGGCTGTCATCATCGTCATCATGATCATTTGGCTTTCATCATCATGATCTTTTGGCTTTCATCATCATCATGATCTTTTGGCTTTCATTATCATAGTGATTTTTTTGGCCTTCATTATCATCATAATCTCTTGGCTTTCATCATCATCATAATGTTTTGGCTTTCATTATCTTCATGATCTTCTGGCTTTTATCATCATAATCATTTGGTTTTCATCATCATCATGATCTTTTAGCGTTCATTATCATCATGATGATCTTTTGGCTTTCATCATCATGATCTTTTAGCTTTCATCATCATCATGATGATCTTTTGGCTTTCATCATCGTGATGATTTTTTGGCTTTCATCATCATGATCTTTTGGCTTTCATAATCATGATCTTTTGGCTTTCATCATCATCATGATATTTGGCTTTCATCAACATCATTATTGAGTTACTTCCCTTGAACTCCGCGGATAAATACATTTTACTGCGATTTATTCGTTGTTTGGGTAATAATAGATTGTTCTTGCTTCAGAATATCTATGGCCTGAATTTATGTGTATTGTTTGTCTGAGTAGGACAAGTCTGTCTTATATCTGTATATCTTTACATATCTAAGTCGAACTATATGTTCTGTTGTCTCTAGAGAGGTCAAAGGCTATTCGGCGGATGTGTCGCTTGAGTGGTGTGATTTGGCTTCGTCCTGATAGGGACTGTGTGTGTTTTGCTATGTCGGCTTGATGCCTTGAAAAAGTGATCTCAGTGGTTTTGGGGAAAGTGATAGTCGTCTAGACCTATCGTGTATGCTTTACCCCAGTGTTTATTCATCTTGCCAAGGAATGGCAGTTTCATATTCCCTCTACCAAGGTAATCAAAGATACTCTTATGAACTCTCGATCGAAGCCACCATTGTCGATAATTACGATTTGAATGTTTAAGAGAATATATTTGACTCGATGAAAAACGACTTCGATTCCTAGCAGCACTATATTCTGTAGAATGCAGTCTATTGTTCATGACCAAATCTACAGAGCAACGAAATGTTGTATGAATGACTAACTTTAGAACAGATTCATTATCTGTATTCAAACGTGAGTGACAGTTCACGAGTGGAGCCATCTTGGAACCAAAACATGTAGGACTTTCAAGAAGAGAAAAGGGATGCCCGTATTATCGCTTGATCAGTCCAGAGATCACTGCTACACATGAGAACCCATTGTTAGCGGTTCAATATTATTATATGGAAAAATATGTGCTGAACATTATGTTGAAGAATCGTTGCTAAACGAGATTAGGTTTAGAAGTCATCTGAAATATTGTTTACAAGCTGACGTGCTCAGTCAGTGACGTCAGATGATATATGTATGGGCGATACTGAGTGCTTGGCTATTGACAGTCCATTATACCATTATTCTACATGAGTGCCCATGTAACATTGCAAGACCATTTGTCCACTGTACTATGATGTATTATGGCAACCTGTGATTTGTCACTATCTGTGCTGTCGAGTGTGTACGTCCAATTAAACTTTAGAAAAGGTACACAGTCGTTGGTGTCGATGACTTCCGGTCATACATGAGTGTGAGAAGAGAACATTTGTCAACAACACGAACCCTTATCATCATTCGCACATTATACACTCCATCCATGTCTACACAACACTGCGTAGGTCAAGTTGACATTCCATACACTACAGTGGGGCAGGCAACACCATAGGGATCTTGTCAACTGATGATGATAGACGCCTGTCTTCCCGCCTAGGAGTGTTCTGGTGTACTTTATCAACATATATTATATCCAACTAAATATCAACTTTATCAACTGGTGGACCAGCTTTCTGGGTTTGACCTCGCAGAAATTCAGAAGTCAACAGATTACCGATACCAGACCGTTTCCTGTGGCTGATACGACACACTTGCAGTATTGGTTTGCTCTTTGTCAACGCTTCGTCACGTGACCTGTCAAGTGAATGCAGTATGTAGGTCAGCGTTGTTGACATTTTTTACATTAGACATTATAGAGTTTCACAGAACAGTTGGATCAATTCTTGTCAGTGTTAACAGAAAGACAGTATTTGTGAACTAAGAAGTCCTGGTTTCATCGATGGATCTTCTTGTTTGCCATATATGAACTTTAATATTTAAGGCCAGAATGTTTAATTGAATAAAGTGGCAGTTTGTTTGTTTTCATGAAAAATAACTTTGCCATTACTGTAAGACTGAGCCTATTTTGCAACACATACTATCATACACATAATTTATATATATTTATGTTTACATGTTATTTGTTTGTATAGTATGTTAGTTTCTATGTCAGCGGGTTGTGTTTAAGGTTGGGCGGCGTCCTCACAACAGAGTATCCCACGTCATAGAGGGTCCGTTGTGGGCGTTTTCTATAGGTGCAATTTTCTTGATTGAAAATTTGCTGCGACAACTGTTGCTTTTGTGTTAGCTGTGAAGTCTGTAATTATTGTTATTTTTGTAATATTTCTTTGTTCTTTAGTTTTGTTTTGATTTGTTTGTAATTTGTTGGTCTAACCTTTTCTATCTTTCAGTTCTATTCATAATTTATATTCATATATTGTGACGTCATTTGTGTTGTTATTCTTTGCAGATTCAGTGATTATCTTCATTGATTTCCCTATTTGATTTATTTTGATTTCTGCAAACGTTCTTGTATTGTCAGTCCTATTTGTACTTTATGTATTCTGTTGGTTGACATATGTTTTATATGGGTATATTTCATAAGACACAATTGCCTGTGCACTGCACTTGGATTATGGTATAGACCAGTACCTGATTATTATTACTATTATACAAGACCTTATTAAAGGCTTGTGACCCACAGATATTGGGATAGTATACTGATTAATCAGGTCATTGAGAACTTGGGGTATTATTATTGATTCAGGTGATTAGTATTATTGTTAGGCATCATGTCTACTCTAGATTATTTCATTACACAAGGGAAAGCTCTTGATAAGACTGGTCAACAATTAGAACAATGGGCAGTTGCTCAATATGACAAAGCATTAGCTGCAGAAGAGAAAAGATTAGCTGCAGAAGAGAAAAGATTAGCTGCAGAAGAAAGAAAAGCTATGGCGGAAGAGAAAAGATTAGAAAAAGAAGCTGAGGCTGCTGCTGAACAAAAGAAATTGCAGATGCAGGTAGAGGAAAGGAGATTTGAAGCTGAACAAAAAAAATTGGAAAGAGAAGCTGCGGCTGAACAAAAAAGATTAGACAGTGAAGCTGAACAAAAAAGATTAGACAGTGAAGCTGAACAAAAAAGATTAGACAGGGAAGCTGAACAAAAAAAATTGGAAAGAGAAGCTGCGGCTGAACAAAAAAGATTAGACAGTGAAGCTGAACAAAAAAAATTGGAAAGAGAAGCTGCGGCTGAACAAAAAAGATTAGACAGGGAGGCTGAACAAAAAAGATTAGATGCTGAAGAGAAAAAAGCAATAAGAGAACATGAATTTGAGTTGGAGAAATTGAGATTGACAAGTATGAGTAATGTTAATCAGGCATCTAGTGGTAATGGTAAACCTTCTACTTACAAGGTTAAGGTTCCACCGTTCAATCAGTCCAGTGACGATATTACATTCTGGCTGGATAGATTTGAACGTTCTTGTCGTACACATAATGTGGATAAATCACAATACGCTAATCAATTATCAGAAAACTTGAAAGGTGAATCTTTGACTAGATTATGCCTTGTAGGAGAAGCAGATAAGGATAATTATGATGTCATTAGGGCGGCTTTGATAAAAAAATATCAGCTAAGTGAGGAAGGCTATCGCCTTTTATTTAAGACGATGGTACCTGAGACGGGGGTAGAATTCTCAGAATTCACTGCAAAGGCACGTCTCACAGTTGATCGTTGGATTGAGCTTTCCAAAACAGAAAAAAACGTATGAAGGACTTATGGATTTGTTGCTCAGAGATAAGATTATGTCATGTGTGAACAAACCTTTCCTTGAATTTATACATGAGCGTAAACCTAAATCTCTAAAAGAAATGGAAGAATATTGTTCCCAATATGTCACTGCACACCCCGACGTGACTTTTGGCAACACTAAGATTAAGGAGAGTATGCCAGTTGCTTCAGCAACACCATACAATCCCAATTATTCACACAGATTTCAGGGACCTCAAAACAGATTTGATAAAAAAGGTAACCATAATAGTTATCAAAACCAAGGTAACCAATCATTTCAGGGTTCTTCTTCAAAGAACTGGAGACGACCTGATAGCTCTCGACACAGGGGTGGTCATAATTATAGGAATTTCCGTAGAGGAAGTAATTATAGAAACTATCAGGGTTATCCGTCTTGGAGTCAACAAGATCATAATTACAGAGATACTCATTATAATGAATATGATAATGGTAACCAAGGGTACTATGACTCAAACCCAAATAGGGGTTACAATAGAGGTAACAATAACTACAGAGGTGATAATAACCGAGGTAGATCTCAATACAAAAGACATAAACCACATTTTCAGGCAAACTCTGCACAACAAGAGTCCCATGAAGCCTATAAACAGAGTAAAGATAATAATGATGCTAGTAATATGGCATGTGCCGCTTTTGATTTTGGGAGAGCATCTCAGTGCCCCCAATGCAAAACGTTATTTGAGCCAACCACAGTGACTACTTTAAGCTGTGGCCATCCTCTTCCTGCTCTTCCAGCATCAGTCGCGCATGATGGAAGAGGGTCTCTTGTCTTACATAAGGGTTTAGTGAATAACAATCCAGTCTCTGTGCTATTTGATTCTGGATGCACCACAATTGGTGTTAGGCAGTCACTCGTAGATCCTTCCCGTGCCACTGGACAAGTAGTCAAATGTGTAACATTTGGCGGCACATTAGAGAAATACTCTACCGCTATCATTAGGATTGCTACTCCTTTCTTTACAGGAGATGTACACGCATGTCTTCTTCCGAATCCGATCGCTGACCTCATCATCGGTCGCATTCATGGAGTCAAGGAATGCACTCCGCAACAAATTTCCACGTGGGAAAGGCAAAACATGCAGATTGCTAACGCTGTAGTCACTAGAGCTCAGGCTCTTAATGTGCCTCAAACTTCATCTACTGAAGATAATGAAGTGCATAACCAAGATAATCCCTTGGTAATTTCTCGTGACTCGTTTATAAAACAGCAAGAAGATGATCCCACTCTGAAGAAATTCTTCATTCTTGCAACTAAAGGTGATCCGAATAAGGACACAAGTCGTAAATCGTGGATTACAAAGAAGAATGGCGTACTTGTACGTATGGTTCAAGACTCCATTACGTCAAGTCATTCTCAAATCCTGGTTCCCAAGAATTTGAGAGTTAAAATTTTGCAGCACGCTCACGACTCTCAGTGTGCTGGACACATGGGTTTTTCCCGTACTAAGTCAAGAGTCCTTGCGGCTTTCTTTTGGCCATTGGTAAACAAGGACATACGGATTTATTGTCGATCTTGTAAAGTATGTCAGGAAGTTAAATCCAAAGGTCCACGGCATGCTGCACCCATTCAGGCGGCGGACATTCCTATTCGGCCGTTTCAAAAAATGGCCATAGACATTATTGGTCCATTTAAGATCAAGTCTGCCAGAGGACATCAGTTTATCTTGACGTGTGTTGATATGTGCACACGTTGGCCAGAGGCTATTCCTCTGAAGAGCATTACTACTGCTGATATTGCAGATGCTCTTTGGCTTATATTTTCTCGTCTGGGGTTCCCCGGAGAGATATTGTCAGACCATGGCACCCAACTAATATCAGATACCATGTCTCAAGTAATGTCTACCCTGCAGATAGATAGATCTTTAAGTAGTATCTACCATCCAATGTCTAATGGTATGGTCGAACGCCTTAATAGAACACTTAAAAACTTACTGGGGAAGATAACTGAGGATCATCCTCAAGACTGGGACAGAGTTTTACCTGCGGCCCTCTTCGCTTACAGAGAGGTACCCAATGAACATACGGGATTTTCTCCCTTTGAACTCGTCTTTGGCGCGCGTCCGCGTGGCCCTATGTCGTTGCTTCACGATCTCATAACATCTGACAATATTGACGATGACACAAAGTCATCCTACGAATATGTCATCGCGTTGAGACAAAAGATTATCGAAGCATGCAAATTAGCAACTTCTTCTTCTGAATTTGCGAAACAGAAGGCAAGGCAATTTGCCAATAAGAAGAGATGCTTACGACAACTTTGTCCTGGTGACAAAGCATTTGTATTACTACCTTGTAGGGAAAACAGATTACTTATTTCTTGGAAAGGTCCGTACGATATAATATCGAAAATTTCCGATGTCGACTATATTGTCGATATTGATGGGAAGCATAAAACCTTCCACATCAATATGCTTACTGAATTCCATGAACGTCCGGATTATTTGCAACCCATTTTCCAAGCAACGGACAATTCTCCAGTACCACATGGTCATTACTCATCACTGTCCGTGATACAGGATGAGGAAACAAGTTTTTCAGATGTAAATCTTCCTCTTCCAATGATCCCACTTCATTCCAGTGAATCATGGAAGAACGTTACTGTCTCTCCTGATTTGTCTCTAGGAGAACAGCGACAAGTTTCAACTATGTTGCAAACATTTCAGGATGTACTCACTGACATCCCTGGACAAACTAATGTCATTCAACATGACATTGTGCTAACTGACCATACTCCTATTAGGGTTAGACCTTATCCTATACCTATACATTTCCAAGCACAGGTCGAGAAAGAGTTGGATGTGATGATAGATTTGAAAATAATCGAACCATCCACCTCTGCGTATTCTTCGCCGATGGTTATTGTGCGTAAAAAAGACAATAACATACGTCTTTGCGTTGACTATCGAAAATTGAATCAAGTAACGAAGTTCGATGCCGAACCTATGCCTTTACTGGAAGAGCTACTTACTCGACTCTCCAAATCTCATTTTTTCACTAAACTTGATTTGTCTAAGGGATATTGGCAAGTTCCTTTATCTGAACGCGCCAAACCTCTCACGGCTTTTTCAACACCTAGAGGTTTGTTCCAATGGAATTTTATGCCTTTCGGTCTTATGAACGCACCAGCTACGTTCGTACGCATGATGCGCCGAATCCTATCTTATCGGTCAGATGTCATTGCATATCTAGACGACATCTGTCTTTTCAGCGATACTTGGGAAGATCACTATTCAGGGTTAGATGAATTGCTGTCTACTTTGCGTGAGCACAACCTGACAGCGAAACCCTCTAAAGCCTATATTGGTTTTAGCGAAATTTCTTTCCTAGGCCACCGAGTTGGTCATGGTTTCCTAAAGACAGAGGACCATAATACTAGTAAGATACTTAACATCTCAATCCCTAAGACTAAAAAACAGGTGAGAAGTCTGTTAGGTCTTATTCAATTTTATGGCAGATTCATTCAGAATCTATCCTCTATCATGGCACCTCTCTCAACACTTCTAAAGAAAGGTTCGCCTAATGTGGTCCACTGGTCTCAGGAATGCCAATGCTCTCTGGATAAGATTAAAACACTGTTTTCAACACCACCTATTTTAGTGCTACCCACTAAAGATAAGACATTCGTTCTTCGTAGTGACGCTTCATCCACTGGGATTGGAGCGGCACTAATGCAAGAGTACTCTGGAACTCTGCATCCTGTAATGTATATTTCCAGAAAACTTAATGCGGCAGAAAGGAATTATTCGGTTTTAGACCGTGAGCTATTAGCTATGGTTTGGTCGATCCTCAAACTACAGAGATTCCTTCTAGGCGCACATTTCATAGTAGAAACAGACCAAAAAGCTCTTACTGCTATACAGAGTAAGAATTTGAAGAGCTCGAGGTCTACTCGATATGCAATTGCTCTTCAACCTTTTCATTTCTCTGTGCGAGCTATTCGGGGATCAGATAATGTGATGGCAGACATTCTGTCAAGATGCCCACATGATTCCACATAACTATTAGGGCTTAGACTTCTTGATATGTCTAGTTCTATAGTAGTTCCTTTTCTATATCATGATAGATACACATTTGTAATTTAATAATATAATGATTGTATCACTACATAGCGGTTCATGTATGTTTATTCACCGCTGTGCTTTGATGATTTTTTCTTCATAAATCATAAATTTAAGATATCTAATACGTAGTGATGATATGAATTTTTTAGGCATTGTGTAATTGCCAGAATTGTATTATACTTTGATGACACCTTCCTGGAAAAATATACTTGTAGAGAAATAATTTCTCTCAGTTTATGAGACACATTCTCACCAGTCGCTCCATAAGTCGACTTAGCCTCATATTAGGCGTTATAGGTATTCCTGATATTTTCATCTGCGCATTATTCATGCGTTGTGAGCCTATTGTACGTTGCTCCTAGATGTATTTCAAAAAAAAAAAAAATGTTCCATTTTTTTTTTCCCGGGAGGTGTGGTAAGACTGTTACGTGCAGTCTTTGATATCTTACAATATTATACATAGGTAATTTTTTAGTGCTTAAGGGAAAGTCATTATTGAGTTACTTCCCTTGAACTCCGCGGATAAATACATTTTACTGCGATTTATTCGTTGTTTGGGTAATAATAGATTGTTCTTGCTTCAGAATATCTATGGCCTGAATTTATGTGTATTGTTTGTCTGAGTAGGACAAGTCTGTCTTATATCTGTATATCTTTACATATCTAAGTCGAACTATATGTTCTGTTGTCTCTAGAGAGGTCAAAGGCTATTCGGCGGATGTGTCGCTTGAGTGGTGTGATTTGGCTTCGTCCTGATAGGGACTGTGTGTGTTTTGCTATGTCGGCTTGATGCCTTGAAAAAGTGATCTCAGTGGTTTTGGGGAAAGTGATAGTCGTCTAGACCTATCGTGTATGCTTTACCCCAGTGTTTATTCATCTTGCCAAGGAATGGCAGTTTCATATTCCCTCTACCAAGGTAATCAAAGATACTCTTATGAACTCTCGATCGAAGCCACCATTGTCGATAATTACGATTTGAATGTTTAAGAGAATATATTGACTCGATGAAAAACGACTTCGATTCCTAGCAGCACTATATTCTGTAGAATGCAGTCTATTGTTCATGACCAAATCTACAGAGCAACGAAATGTTGTATGAATGACTAACTTTAGAACAGATTCATTATCTGTATTCAAACGTGAGTGACAGTTCACGAGTGGAGCCATCTTGGAACCAAAACATGTAGGACTTTCAAGAAGAGAAAAGGGATGCCCGTATTATCGCTTGATCAGTCCAGAGATCACTGCTACACATGAGAACCCATTGTTAGCGGTTCAATATTATTATATGGAAAAATATGTGCTGAACATTATGTTGAAGAATCGTTGCTAAACGAGATTAGGTTTAGAAGTCATCTGAAATATTGTTTACAAGCTGACGTGCTCAGTCAGTGACGTCAGATGATATATGTATGGGCGATACTGAGTGCTTGGCTATTGACAGTCCATTATACCATTATTCTACATGAGTGCCCATGTAACATTGCAAGACCATTTGTCCACTGTACTATGATGTATTATGGCAACCTGTGATTTGTCACTATCTGTGCTGTCGAGTGTGTACGTCCAATTAAACTTTAGAAAAGGTACACAGTCGTTGGTGTCGATGACTTCCGGTCATACATGAGTGTGAGAAGAGAACATTTGTCAACAACACGAACCCTTATCATCATTCGCACATTATACACTCCATCCATGTCTACACAACACTGCGTAGGTCAAGTTGACATTCCATACACTACAGTGGGGCAGGCAACACCATAGGGATCTTGTCAACTGATGATGATAGACGCCTGTCTTCCCGCCTAGGAGTGTTCTGGTGTACTTTATCAACATATATTATATCCAACTAAATATCAACTTTATCAGCTCCCTACGAAGCATGAAGCCAGCACAGCAGCTGACCCCCATACAGGAAGCCTCACCAATCATTCACATGCTCTTGCAGCAGTGGTTTCCGTGGCAATTACTTTAAAGGATGAGGTTGTCAGCCTCATACACAACCTCATATAAGCAACCTTGTACGCAGGAACGGTGCTACCATTAGGCCAACTAGGTAGCCGCCTAGGGTGCAGGCCTCAGAGTGGCGCAGCACTGATCTTTGAGAGGCGCAGTACTGACCTTTGAGGAGCATAGTTTTATATCGATTGGTTTTTTAACCCATGTAAAAATGCAACTGTCAACCACGTTCCATTTTTGTGTGCCCTGCAATGCACACTCTTTAAACTTGGTAGTCAGTGATACCGCTAAGTGTTGTCTGGAAGCAACTTGTGTCTTTTAGTTTGGTTCAACAGATCTATAATTGTTTCTCAGCGTCGACTCAGCGTTGGCAAATTCTAACTAATCATCATGTATTAGACAGGCATAACTGTTAAGCCATTGAGTGAAACATGATGGGAGAGTCGGATCTATGATTTGAAACCAGTACATACATACATACATACATACATACATACATGCATGGAAAAAGGAGAAAGAAACGGCAGTTTGTGTATGAGGCCCAAGAAGAGGCAAAGCAAGATACAAAGCAGAAATTCAAAGTAGGTTTCTACTATACTGTCTTAGACATGGTGATACAATCTGTTCAAGAGAGATTCTAACAGTTACAACAATATAATTCCCTATTTGACTTTCTATATGATATATATATAGTATCAACAGAAAATGCACTGAAGATGTACTTAAGGCCTGCAAGAATTTGGAAAAATCATTGACGAACGATGGAAACAAAGTTAGT